>CM035276.1:78239478-78271831 GCA_020226075.1 Hydropotes inermis | reverse complement strand
CAGGTCAAGGGCAGAAGCGCCGGCCCGCGCGAAGGTCAAGGGCAGAAGCGCCGGCCCGGGATGGAGACGCGTCACCGCGGGGAAGCGAAGCCCCGCCCACCGCGGGCGCGGGCGCGGAGCCATCCGGCCCGGCTCCTGGGGCGCAAGCCCCTGCAGGAGCGACAGGTCTGGCCTCCCTTGTCTCTCTCTAGCAGTCACCCGCGGCAGGCATTTTCCTGCAGGTCCCCGTATGCACAAGCGGCAGCGAGAAGCACCGCTTGCTGGGTCTCCGCACAACGCTCTGGGCGCCTTCCTGCCAGGGAAAGGGGATGAGCTGGCCGAGGTGCCACGGCCGGTAAGCAGGAGTGCAGAACTCCCAGCACCATCGTCGGCGGCAAATTCCTCCCTCTGCTGCCAAGCAGACTGCAGAGTCTGGACTTTAACTTCTCTGCGTCTTTCGGACTCAGGTGGACCTGGCTTCTCATCTCAGGCTCCCAGGGGACCCCTGCTGCGTTTCTGTTTTAAGCTGTGGTCCCCCAGCTCCCGCCTGCCCCGGGCGGGGGTCTCGGAGACCCAGCCAGGTCGGCGAGGATCCTGCCACAGACCCCACCTCCTTCCTCCAGCAGAGCTTTTGGATAATAGGAGGCAAAGCAGGTGCTGTAAGCAAAGTAGTTAGCAAGGTGTCTGGAAACATTACCGTTATCTGTAAACTACACTTTCTTTTAATAACTGTTTGCAGTGTCAGGACATTCCACAGATTCATAAAACACTATCTCAATCCTCCGTCTTTGCTTGTATGATAGAATGGGTGAGCCACTGTGGCCTGGGCGCCAAATCCAGTCCATTGCCTGTTTTTGTAAATAAAGTTTTATTGGAATACAGCCACATCCAGATGTATTGTCTATAGCCACAGCCTCATTATCATAGCAGAGTTGAGTCGCTGTAACAGTGAACTTATGGCTCGCAAAGTGTAAAATATTTATCCTCTAGCCCTTTGCAGAAAGTGCTTGCCACCTCTTGCATGAACATATAAGGACACATTGTAAATGTTATGCTCATGTTCAGATGTATCTATAGTCTAAAATATTTAAAATCAGATTCACCTGTTTTCTCTTGGTACTTGTCAGGAAGCATACACAAAAGAGTAACTTTAAAATATAAGGACTCTGTTGAGATAAGCAGAATTGCAATAACACACGCTATCTTGTTTCCATTCTAAATATATTTTCCTGTGCCAACTTTGAAAATGTGCTGTACATTAGATCTTCATAAAATATATGGATTAAACTGAAGTATGTTATAAATGAAAGTCCAAATATTTGAAAACCAGAAGGAAGGTATTTCCAGTGATCATAAGATCAATTATCTCATTCTTTTCTTTTTTACACGGTATTATTCCAAGTCCATGCTTTTATCATTAGCCTCAGCCTTTAAAAGAACTCAATAACCATACATCCTGAGAGGCAAGTGGAGTCGTTCTCCATAAAAAGCAGTAGATTGCAACTCTGCCATTTGATTTAAGGTAAAGATGTTCCTTGAAGTGATACAGATGTTTTGTTTCCAGCTCAAAGGCATCCAACTATTTCATGAAAGGCTATCATATGCTTCTTTTCCCAGGAATGATAAATGGCTTCATCTCATTTAGAGCAACTTAAAGCATAAAAGATGATACATTTTAATTCGTTGAAGAGGTTATTAGGAAAATGTGAATCACTGCAGAAGTGCTATTAATAAAATAATTACTAAAGGGGATAGAATTTATATGTCATACATCTGTATATGGGCATATATGCATATAAATACACTCTATATACAGTACATCATTTTACATATACTATAGAGTTATATATATATATGTATATAAAGTACTACATGTATAAATATGTATTTATAAAGTACTAAGGTTCACTAAGTAGCTGTTGCCTATAAATTTATATTGCTATATACATATATGCATGTGTGCATGTATATATAAATTTGCACTCTCATTTTACTTTATAAACATCAGCTCTTTATAGCAGAAAGTGCATAAGAATAAAATACCATCCTTAGGTGTACTCCCGAGTCATCTTAAGTAATGGAATTCACCCTGCTGTGGCCTAAATAACTCTGGAAACCATATTCATCTTCATCAGTCCGCACAGAAGAGCTTTTTTATATTCACATTGCCAGAGTGGTAAAGGTGTTTTATATTTCTATCTGCTAAAAGCTTAGTTAAATTATGGTTTCTACTAGACTCCAAATTAAACTGTAACCAAAGTGTAGCGTGGCAAGACCCACCCCTTATTATTCTGGGCATCAGAATGCAAAAGATATTTCAGTTATCCTTAGCTGGTGGCATACTTTACAGGGCCATGTTCAGAACCAGGGACATAAAGAACGGGTGGCAGTTTAACCATAGAGGAGGGAGACTTACTTTTCATCACAAATAGAAGATTCTGTGAAAGCGAGTCTTTATTTTTTTCAATTGCTCCAACAGCTTCATACATTACCTATAATAAAAGAGAGGAGCATCATTATTAATGGTTAAACATGACCATGAAAGTAATTTTTTCTTTTAAGAACAACTTGACTCAGTGACAGTTTTAAATTATTCATAAGAGCAGTGTCTTCAGGTCATAAAGTTCTCACTCCAAGCCAAGTTCAAAGCTCTCCTTCCCAGGCTCTCCTTTGCACGCTAAATCAGGGATGCCTCTCCCATTCGGATGGGCAGAGTCCTCCAGTGTTGGAGAAAATGGTGCTGATTCACGTCCCACTTGGTCCCTTTGGTCTCAAAAACTCTCACCTGCTCAGAAAACTCTCTAACCCAAGTTAGAAAGGCTTCACAACACCTTGGGAAGGAAGCGTCACCTTAGGACGAGAAGTGGAACGGCTTCTGCATTAAAACCTAAAAATAGAGCTACTGTGTGATCCCACAATCCCACTCCTGAGCATATATACAGAGAAAACTCTAATTCGGAAAGAGACATGCACCGCAGTGTTCATGACAACACTATTTGCCATACAATAGCCAGGACACAGAAGCAACCTGAATGCACATTGATAGAGGAATGGATGAAGGAGGCCTGGTATGTGTACACAATGGAATGCTACCCAGTCACAAAAAGAATGGAATAATACCATTTACAGCAACATGGACGGATCTAAAAATTATCATATTGAGTAAGGTAAGTTTTTATGATGCTGAGAAAGATTCAAGGCAGGAGGAGGAGAGGATGACAGAGGATGAGATGGCTGGATGGCATCGCCGACTCGATGGACATGAGTTTGAGCAAGCTCCGGGAGTTGGTGATGGACAGGGAGGCCTGGCGTGCTGCAGTCCATGGGGTTGCAAAGAGTCGGAAACGACTGAGCGACTGAGTCGTGCTCAGTCAGGCACACACACACACACACACACACACACACACAAGTGGATGACTGACTGTCTAAAAACTTTCCTTTGTCTGTCTTTGCTCCTGTTATATCTTGTTTTCTGAGGGGCCTTCTCTTGTTTCTGGAGAGAGTGACTACAGATTGTTCAGCTCTGCTTCTGCAGCAACAAGCCAAGTGTTTTGTCCTCTGGGCAGATTCATTAAATATTCGATGAAATGAACAAAAAGGTTTTGTTATAGTGACCATACAGCACAAAATCATGCTGCCTGTTTTTATTTTAGATTATGTTGGTGGTTTAGTGGCTCCGCCACGTCCGACTCTTGTGACCCCATGGACTGTAGCCCACCAGGCTCCTCTCGCCATGGGATTTCCCAGGCAAGAATATTGGAGTGGGTTGCCATTTCCTTCTTCTGGGGATCTTCCTGACCCAAGAATCGAATCCAGGTCTCCTGCATTGCAGGCGGATTCTTTACCAACTGAGCTATAGGGGAAGCTAAGAGATTATGTTGGTAAGTCATTAACACAAGACCCTGTGCTCTAGGACGTCTCATGAATGGCATCCTGATTGTATTCGGATAGTTAGAGAAAAAGCTAGAGGTCTCCCACCAAAACAAAAGCTCAAAACTTGCCACTCAGAGTCTCCAACTGGCAAAGTAACATGGAAAAGATACTGAACAAATCCATACATGTGCACTCAAGGAGGGCGGTTTGATGCCTGCAGGAAGCATGGATTGGGCAAAAGATTTGGCTTCATATAAAATTGATGAATTTTGAAGCAGGCGGACTTCATTATTTTGCAGCAATGGGAACACTGCTTGAGCTCTCTGAGTGTTTCTCTTTGGGGGGACAGACAAGACTGTTCTAGCTTAGCTGGGCCACTCGGAAGGGGAAGAGCAGGTGCTGCTGGACGGCAGGAAGAAGGCTTCAGGCGTGGGCTTTTCCAGGTCACGCAGCCCTGGCGCTCTGTTCTCAGCCCACCCTTCCCCTTCCTGCTGGTTTATTAGTTAGGGGATGAAAGCAGAGAAAGCCTGAAAGTCACAGAAGACAGAGGCCAGGTTAAATGCTCTTTTCTACCCTCCGTCTTTACATCACTGCAACTCAGACTTGGGTTTTTTTCCCCCCTTAAGGATTCATGCTGTAAGTGACAGCATCCCTCACGCCTGTAATAGAGAATGTTATATGCACAGGGTCCCCTACGACTCTTTAAGGAAATTGTCATGTCGTCAAAGGTTTCCTTTCGAATGATTCTGTTCAGTAAAATGGCTCAAAGGCAACGGGAGTCTTTCCCCCACGTTTCAGGGGCTAGCACACGCCTCTGAGCGCGCTGCTGTGGACTCCAGGCAGAGAGGATGGCGTAAGCCGGGAGCTGCAGTCGCGCGTGCTCCTTTTTCGGACGTACTCCCTGTAGCACAACAGCGGGTAAATGAAGTTCATGTGCTTGAAAGATGAGTTATGTTCGCCGTGTATAAAAACAGGGGTATACAACTTTACCCTGGGTGTGAATCACTATCCATCAAGGATCCTGGGCTCCTGGATTCGCAGAGAGAAGTTTACAAAAGGCCAGACCACACACACGGTTTTCCCAACTGGAGGTTGTCAAGCGCAGGCGTGGCTAATCCCCAAGGAAAACTGCAGTGCAAAGGTGAGTGAGCTCCAAGGAGACAGCTGCAGCCAGCATCTCTGGTCTTAATTCCCTGAGTTCAAGCCAAAGCGGTGGGCTTACCCGCCGTGGTGAGGAAGGTGTGGGCTCTTCCAGAGTGTGTGTACCAAGTCACTTCAGTCGTCTCCGATGTTGTGCAACCCATGGACTGCAGCCCGCCAGGTTCCTCTGTCCATGGGGATTCTCCAGGGAAAAGTACTGGTGTGGGCTGCCGTGCCCTCCTCCAGGGGATCTTCCTGATGTAACCTGGGTCTCTAAATCTGCCTTGGCAGTAGGTTCTTTCACCAGCAGCGCCATGTGGTTAGCCTGGCGTCTCCCAGAGCGAGGCCCTGACTCTCCAAGTCCGCGGTCCCAGCCCAGCTCCAGGCGCTGGCACGCAGGGGAGGGCTGTGTGAGGCCCAGGAGACGGGCCGTGGGAGCACCCACCAGGCGGCCGATCCACCGGGGGCCTACAGTGTGTGCCTAGCGTGAGCACCTGTGGTGTGTCTGGGACTCGGACTACACTCTCTGGTGTCAAATAAACATGTACACGCCTTGGACCCCACCCAGGCCTTTTTTTCCTTTCTAAGACTTACTGATTTGTTTATTACTTTTGGTGCTGCTCCAGGCCTTCACTGCCGTCCACGGCCTTTCTCCGGTTGCGGGGAGCACGGAGGACTCACTGCAGTGCTTCTAGCCGCGGCGGCCTCTCGTGTGGAACAGCGACTAGGGCGCGGGCTCTAGGCACGAAGGCTCAACTAGTTCAGTGGGCTCAGTACTTGTGACTTGCAGGCTCAAGCCTGGACTCAGTAATTGTGGCGCCCAGGCTTAGTTATTCTGTGGCATGGTGGGGGTCTTCCCTAACCAGGGGTCGAATCCGTGTCCCCTGCATTAGAAGGCAGATGCTTAACCCCTGGATCACCAAGGAAGTCCTCCACCCAGAGCTTTCTGATCATCGTTTAGAGGGGCGGGGCCAAGGAATCTGCATTTTTGAACTTGCCCCCTAGCTGATCCTAGTTCACGGTCAAGTTTGAGGATCACGGCTCCAGGGACGACTGACCTAATGCTCTGTGAACTCTGCCTCTGGTGTGGTGCTGGCAGGAGATGGGGCGTCTGGGGACAAGGTCTGCGGAGGATCAACGCTTTGTGGGCATTTTAGATATGGAACAGCTACTAGAGCAGATATTTGCTGCTAAAGTTTAAGACTGCTGCTAAGTTTAAGATGAGAATACAATATAATTGTGAAGTGTCTGAAGTGAAGGTCGCTCAGCTGTGTCTAACTCTCTGCGACCCCATAGGCTGTAGCCTACCAGGCTTCTCTGTCCAGGAATTTTCCAGGCAAGAATACTGGAGTGGGTTACCATTTCCTTCTCCAGGGGATCTTCCCGACCCAGGGACTGAACCTGAGTCTCTCGCATTGCCAGCAGATTTGCCACCTTTTGAGCCACCGTGGAGGAAAGCTGGGAGGTGAAAATCGTGGCCAGCAAGCAGGCATCACCACCCCTGTTTCAGGACTATGATCAGCAAGTGGAATCAGGGTCATCACATTTAATCTGGCCAGTGTTGCCAGAGAAACAAGAAGAATCATGAAGCAGAGGTGGTCCGCATGCCTTTAAGTAAAGAGACGCATCCATCTCTACTGAGAATTCACATCTCTTCTACCAGTGAGAATTAGGAGGCTGTCGAAGGGACCCAGGAGGGAGAAGGATGTGACCTCGGGGGCTGGAATGGGAAGAGGGCATTTGGATTCCAGGGTCAACAGGGGAGGGAAGTGCTGGTATTTGGTCATTAACTGGGTTTCTGGTTTTACCATGAACTGACAAGTGGGACTAACACGGAAAATCAGTTTCATTTATTTATTTACATTTTTAGAGTCAGTTGAGGGAGTGTCGGGAATTTAGTTTAGTTGAGCTTCAGGATCTGTGAACATGAAGATGCGATGCAAGCAGAAATATTAAAGGCGGACACGGAGCAGTGGAGCCCTCGGAGACACAGGCAGGAGAGACGGGAACCAGTCCCACAAGAAACCGAGTCACAAAAACGTGTAAACTCCCTGAGGGAGACAGAAAATACTCTCTTGGGAATCACCAACATTTACAGAATGGAAGTAAGTTCACTCATCAGTTAAGTTCGTAATCCCCATCTCCACCACGATATTTACATGATGCAAAATATAATCCCTGGGAAAGAGATGGGATTAACAGCTGATAAAAATGGGAAACTTTTGACATACATTCTGGAATTCACTAGATCACATCAGAATGTCTAAAGTTGGATTTTAGACATAAGATTGTTTGCAGCAGTTGTAAATGGGTCTGATAATTTTGCATGCCTGGTTTCAGCTTTATACTGGAGGTTTGCTGAAGAAGTCTGGATTTCATGTGTAATGGTATAGCATCAATATTTGTAAGCAGAAGTTCCTATTTTTTTATTTTTCCATTAACTGATTCCATCCAGTAGTTTTGCTTGTTCTCATTCTGATTCACTTTAAGTGGATATATACTACTCAAGAAAATAAGTTACTAGAAGCATCTAGTATTACTGGTAAGTGTTTTTATCTAAACATCTAGAATCTGAATATGGGCATTGAATTGAGATGACCATATCTGAAATTTATGAACATGCTTTGGTTCCTTTTGAGAAGAAAAATACCAATCAACTAACAATAAGATATCAATATTCTAAGAAATTCTAAAGTTTCATATTTATAAATGTCTGTCATCCCATGAAGATGAAAGAACCAGTTAAACCTTTGAAAAAAAAAGAAAACAGTGAGATTCCCTAAATAAGAGCCTGCATTTTTTTTTTCTTCCTAATAAAACCCTGGGTAAGGAAACACTTATCAAATTTACAAAAATTTACACCAAAGGTGAAACTGATACAAGAAATGGAGCACCAGCAGCCTGGAGGAGCTCATTCTTATTTTTCTAAAAGTCTGCCCAAGAGGTGAACAAACACAGATGTAAATTAAGCTCTTTCTGTACGGGTCAAAATATCCTTGTCAAATAACCTTTAATAGTAACAGTTTGGCTTAGACCAGACAGATTTCATTGTTATGTCTGGGGATTCTGCTTGGAGAAAAGGAGGAGAGAAATAAAAGGAAGCTTCCTTATTGATTAGTTCATCTCCTTTTTCTGCTGATTTAAAGGTTCACTTTCAGAATCGTCTTGGACACATGGGGTCTCCCACAAATCTCTGGGGGTGAAGGCCAGCCAACAAGCTAGAGAATGCTCCTGACACAGGTGGCCTGGGGAAATTAAAGGGCCCAAGGCATCTCCCCACCCCCGCCACCCCCTGGAAAAAAGTTATGTAAATATGTCTGAGGGCAAAGAGGTTGGCTGTCATCCATGTGTGACCCAGAATGTAATGTATGGCAGCCTCTGTGAGATAAAGATCTCTGCTTCTCAGAAGTCTGGGCAACACCATAAATCTCACCCGACATGTTTCACACTTAATTTATTCCACAATAGGGGTAGATTCTTTTCAAGGAGCAGGGGGAGAAAATCACGTATTTTACAGACTGGCCACAAATCAGTCTCTCCGCCACATCACTCCGATCGGCAATCTTTTAGTAATTGGGTTCCCGGAAAGGCTTGTGGAAATGAATGACATGATGATAAGGATCAGGGTCTACTGTCTGGGATTACGACTTTATCCATCTCGCTGGGATGTGACTTAGGGGGATGGAAAAGGAACCTCGGTGAATGCAGTCATGCCCCACCCACATAAAGATGTACCTACAAGCACATCATATAATGTGCTATACCTTTTCCTCCTGCTGTAAAATGACACCTCAGAGTATGTATGGAAATTGCAGAGAGTGCTTCCATTTTCTTAAGGGAAATAACAGTGAAAGGATCTTTAAAAATCTGCAATAAAACTTCAAAGACCTTACAGGTGTGTGCTTGATTAAAATATTAGTCATAAGGCTAAATGGTAAAGAATGTAATTTTTTACAAAAATTGTCTTTAATCGAGATAGCATTACCCATCACAAAAATCACCAGGTAGTCAGTGAAAAACAGAATGTCACATTAACATAAGGTGAAACAGATTTCTAAGTACTTTTTCTTTTAATATTATAGTTTCCACAGACAGAGGAAAATCTCAATTTTCTGCACTAACCTTCCACTGAAGGCTTTCAAATGATACAGGAAGTGTAAGAAAAAATGACACTATGACTGTGGAGGTTACATATTCCTTATCATTTGCTAAAGCTGCATTAATACCATGATAAATAAAAACAAATATTCTAACACACCTAGAAACATCGATTTATACAACATGAGCATATGTATAACATACAAGAAATAATAAATATTTTTTCTAACAAATCAAGGACATTTACCAATAATTCAGAAAAGTCAATCGGGACTCTTAACATTCTCAGTGTAACCAGTTGATTAGATGGCTCCTGAAATATGCTCATGACCTCAATATCTGTGATTGATGAGTTTAAAAGTTTGCTAAATATGGTGGTAATTCTGCATAGAAAGACCTTCAGCTCTTGTTGGGGGAAATGTGACTGGTGTCTTTGACACAACGCTGCAAAACAGTCATCCTTGCCTTGACTGCATGCATACCACTTAACCTCCACTTGATCTTAGCCAAAAGGCCAAGAAGCGGTACCACTTAAATTTCAAAATGAGTTTTTTTGAGGTTCACAGCTCTGTTCCTCTTAATCACAAACTCCATGGATGTGTTAGCTGACGGTCAGCGTACTCTGCAAAGTCCCAGCGATGGAGCCCCAAGCGCCCTGGAGCATCTATCACATAATGCAGATTCCATGAGGTGAGAGAATACAGACTTCACCACACACCACAGCGGAGAGAAAGACGTGGGCACGGGCAGCAATGAGAAAAATGAGACACAGTGATGTGACCTTCTGGCCTGTAGTGGGTTGAAAGGTGTAACCCCTCCAAAATTCATGCCCACCCAGAACCAGAATGTCAGAATGTGCCCTTTTTTGGAAATAAGATCTCTAGATGTAATCAGTTAAGATGATGAGGTCCTACTGCATGGGGTGGGGTGGGGGTGGGGGTATCCAATGACTGGTGTCCTTAAAGAAAAGAAGGGGATGCACAGAGACACAGGCGGAGAAAACCTCATAAAGATGGAGGCAGAGACCTGGGTGCTGTGTCCACAAGCTAAGGAATGCCAGTTGCTGGCAACCCCAGAAGCTGGGAGAGAGAGAGACCTGGAACAGATACTTCTCAGAGCCTGGAGAGGGACCCGACCGGCAGACACCTGATCTCAGACGCCGGCGGACAGAAGAGTGAGAGGATATGTGTCTATGGTCTGAAGCCACTCTGTGTGGGGGAGTTTGTCACGGCACCCCAGGAGGCTCACACACAGCCGTGCAGTATTTGCTAAGTCATAGAACACCCCCCCTGGAAAATCCACACAGACGGTTGTGGTGGAAATGTTTCAGAGGCACTCTGCAACTTGAAAAGGGCTATGTAAGCATCAGGCATGTGTGCTGATGAGGGGAGAGAGAGCAGAGAAACGTGGACGAGGCCAAGAACTGGGGCCTTGGGAAGACAGGAAAGATGCGGAAAGAAAGAGGAAAGGGGTGTTCCAGGTGAGGACACCGCGTGAGCAAAGAAAGACATGGGGAAACGCAGACGTCATTTTCAAATGAATCAGGTGTAGTAAACAAAACAAAACTACAGTGCTACAAATCACAACTCCTCACTACTTTTCTAATCTGTAAACGCTGAACCAAGGAACACGCGCGTTAATTCCCAGAGCTGCTGTAACCAACGGCCACTCTGGAGTCGGGCATCCCGCCTGCCGTCCTGGCTTCTTCCGGCTTCCCGGGCCCCAGGCTCTATCCCTTCAGTCCCTTTCTCTCTCGACTCTCCCCCGCCTCACGCTGATACGGACACTTGTCACCCGGCTTGGAACGCAACAGATAATCCAGGAGGAGCGTCTCCTCTCAAGACCCTTGACTTAACTACACATGCAAAGACCCTTTCCCAAACCACAGCCCATCTGCAGCCTCCAGCAGGGCCGGTCCTCTGGGACGGGGACACTCTCCCACCCACCGCGTTCCGTGGGCTCGGAAAGAGAGGGAGGCTGAAACACCGACACGTCACCTTAGGTAAGAGCAACATCACCAGCTTGGTTTCGTGAATCATCAATGGGACACTTACCCGAGATCCCCAAAGAATCACTTCGTGCCAAAAAAGCAACAATGATCACAACAGTGTTCAGACAAAGACTTTCTGGGTAGACACCAAAGAGGATCAAATACGTGTCATACATTTGACAGCTATTAATCCTGATCTCCGTTTTCATGAATTTAAGTTTTATTATTTCAAATTGCTTTACTACCTCGATTGATACTCTTTTCTCACATCAAGGAGATGTGAGGACTTAAAAACACTATTTCCTTTTAAAGTTTAGGAATCACCTTCAAGAAATTCAGCTTTCCTAAGAGCCAACGTCTTCGCCAAATTATAATTCCTCCTTCCTTCAAGACTCTTAATTTTAAAAGCCAAATTAGATGCTCTTCTGGATTTAATGCTTATCCATCATTTAAATCACCAGAAGTTTAAGAGCAATCCCTAAAACAGGTGACCCTATATACGGTTTAAAATTTGCTGAAACAGATAACAACAATTAAAAAAAAAAAATCCCACACAACTCACAGCTTGTTTAATTCAAATTCATGCTCACTAACAAGACCTTGTTAATATTTCATGCACAGTCTCTTCCCATTGACTTTAAAATATTTCTGTAACGGAGACTGGAAAATACATCATGCTCCTATGAGTAATGAAAAATTCAAATGTGTTTAGGGAAGATCTTCAGCTATAATTTAAATAATGTTGCTTAAACATTCCTAAAAGACCTCTGAGCCTCTGCTCCAAATGAGATTCAGAAGCCTGGTCGGGGCTCCTGCAGTCGGATGTGTGGGTCCTGGGGGCAGGCAGCTGGAGGCAGTATCATCACCAGCTGGGATGATCGCCCTTCCTGTGAGATGTGGTACGCTTCTACTAACAAAACTAGGTAAACGAATCACGGAGTCAACAAGTGGTGATGGGGGGACTCTAGCACATCTGTCTGGGCAAAGAAGAGATGACAACCAAGCCGGTGACCCCCCAAGCCATCGAGGTCACCTTTGGGATCAACTCGGTCATCGGAGAGCTATTCAGGATTGCTCATCCCATAGTCCAAAATAGACTCTGCCTGCTGATTTTAAGCCAATTAGCTCTTTGTTACAACTTCTGAACTACAAGATGCAGAAATGTGCTTCTTTCCTTGAAAATGCAGTGCCTCAGAATTGAAGTATAGGCAGCCACTACATCTGATGATTAGAATGGCATATGGCTTGACATACTGCCACAAATTACATAGACTCTATGCCTCAACATGTGAATAGTCCTCAGGGAGTCCTTGGGCTAAGACTCATCAGTACGTCTCAGTGAGATGAAAGACTTTCATAAAACCACAAAATTGACTCCAATTATGGAAAATCCTGCTTTAAAGTATAAAGGTGCTTTTACAGGAAATTTTGTGATTCCACAGGGTCTTAGCTATGTGGCAATTAATCAATGGCTTTTTCTGCTTTGCTTTATGGCTCTCAGAGCTCAGTATTGATATAACTGTATCCATTCAAACTCTTCATTGCTTTTCCCCAGATTTTCTAAAAACAACTGAAATTTTATTAAGTGCTTGTGTAATACTTTTTTAATGCAAACATAAAACAATTAGCAAGCAAAATATTATTCCAAAGCTTGGTACCATTCAGTTTAATGCAATTAGCATTTACTGAACATCTAGTATATCCCCGACACAACACAAACAGACTTACAAGGCAGGTCAGGAGGATAAGTTGTATAGTTACTGAAGAAACATTCCATGAAACTTGCATAAAAATAATTTTTCAACTAAATCCTGTGAATTCAATAAACTAGTTTTTTAAATCATCAAATAATTCATTTATTCATCAAATATGTATTGACATATTTTGTATGCCAGACACTTTCCCAGGCACTGGGAATATGAAAGAATATAGGAACAAAGATAGTTGCTTAATAGAATGTCCATCAACAGAATAATGGATAAAGAAGATGGGGTACATATACACAATGGAATGTCACTCAGCTATGAAAAGAATGAAATAATGCCACTTGCAGTAATATGGGTGGACCCAGAGATGAGCATCCTGAGTGGAGGAAGGCGGAAAAAGACAAATATCATATGATGAACTTATTTGCAAAACAGAAAGACAGACTCAGAGACGTAGAAAACAAACTCTGGTCATCAAAGCAGAAAAGGGCGAGGGTTAAATTAGGAGTTTGGGATTAGGAGATACACGCTACCACACATGAAAGACAAACCGCAAGGTCCTACTGTATAGCCCATGGAAGTATACTCAATACCTTGGGATAACCTACAATAGAAAAGAGTCTGAGAAAGAACATATGTGTGTATATACACACACACGTAAATATACTTACGTGAAACTGAGTCAGTTTATTGCGTACTCGTAACTAACACAACACTGTAAATGAACTGCACCTCGATAATTCTTTTTTTCTGATGCAGAAAGTTTTCTTGAAACGAAAAGTTTCCTCACATTCTAATGGTGTTCTATCATGCAAGTATCTTAGTTTCTATGTTCTGTAATAAATTCTTAATAGAAAGAAAATATAGATCAAAAATCTAAATACAGGACTAAAAGATTGCCACTGCTCTAAAAATTTTAAAGGCTAAATCTCTCAAATATAAAGACAGTTAATTTCTGAGCATATCCATTCATTATACAAGATCATCCACTGACTTCCTCCCCACATCCGAGCCATCACACTAGAACTTCTCCCAAAGTGTTCCTGCCTAAGCACCCTGTCCAGGCACACTTCCTGTTGACCCCGACCTCTCCTTCCCTCTTGGTTTCCATGACACTTTCCTTTCCTACTAATATCTTTCTCCTTCTTCTCCACGTTCAATTATCAGATACACATTTTCCAAAATATGACCATTTCTAAAAACAACCAGCCTCCCAGCATCATTTTCAACATCTCCTAAGGGTTTCCATTCAAAAATCTCCAGTTCAAAATGTCTAAAACTGAGTATCTTTCCTTCCAAAGGAAAGATATCTGTCTTCTTCTCTAGCATTTCCCTTCTTGGTTGGCCTGTGACAACCTTCCATCAGTCAACAGGGTGAGACCCTCAGAGTCATTTCCAGTCCAATATTACTATAAGCAAGTTAGAGCATAAACATTTGCCAGTTTCTCTTTTCCTTACTTGACTGTGATATATCTGAGGTCTCTGATTCGCTAATGCCTGGGCTGTGGCCTACAGCAGCATTTCAGTAGCCACTGGTTGAAACGAACTGAAATACACCGAGAGGGAGAAAATAACTAGGACTCTCACCCCCAAACGGTTCTTTGTACACAGCCCAAACAAGGGGGCAAGTCTGGAGGCTACAGATTCAGAAGTGGAAGAATTCAGTACAGATGGGAGCTGGACTGGAGGCTAAGCGGGATGCACATGTAAGTACTGAGAGAGGGACACAATTGGCCTTTGAGAAGAAGCCAGGAGGGTATTTCTAGCTTGAGTGTGAGGGGCTTCATCTGGGGGTGCCTAGAGAGCTGCAGAAAAACAGTGAGTGGACTGGAATAGAGCACCTGCCCAGAGGTTTTGTAGAGGAGAGCTGGGGCACGTGAGCCTTGGAGGAAGTGATGGACCCACTCGGAGAAGCCCGACGCGGGCCTGGCCCAGGTCAGAGTTGGTCCGTGAAGGATTAGGAGCACGGAGCATGCTTCACAAACCTGGTTAGGGAACGGACAGGGATCTGAGAGTAACTTCCATAGGCAGACATGCTTCAGGAAAAGTAATTTCACACTCACAACTGTTGGAAAAGACCCTGATGCTGGGCAAGCTTGAGGGAAAGAGGAGAAGGGGACGAAAGAAGCGATAACATGGTCGGATGGCATCACCGACTCAAAGGACATGAGTTTGAACAAGCTCCAGGAAATAGTGAAGGACAGGGAGGCCTGGCGTGCTGCAGCCCATGGGGTCACAAAGAGTCAGACATGACTTAGTGATTGAACAACAGCAGCAGCTATTTTGAGGGTAAGTAAACTCAGGTGTCCAAATGGATTTTGAAAATATCCTGAAGTTCACAGCGGACCTTCTGTATTAAATCCAGCTCTCTTTTGCTCATATTGTTACAGTCTGGCATGCAAGCTCAGTCACTCAGTCATGTCCCACTTTTTGTGACCCCATGGACTGTAGACAGTCAGTCTAAACAGTCGGTCCTGTGTTCATGGGATTTCCCAGGCAGGAATACTGGAGTGGGCTGCTGTCTCTTCCTCCAGGGGATCTTCCCAGTCCTGGGATCAAACTTGAGTCTCCTGCATCTCCTGCATTG
Organism: Hydropotes inermis; assembly: GCA_020226075.1. NCBI lineage: Eukaryota > Metazoa > Chordata > Mammalia > Artiodactyla > Cervidae > Hydropotes > Hydropotes inermis. The sequence goes on along the minus strand of CM035276.1, from coordinate 78,256,458 downwards.
ACAGGCAGATTCTTTACCCCTGCTCCCCCTGGGATGTCCCAAGTTACAAATCTGGAAACGTTATGAAACGAATCCTACTGCATGCTTCATCACCCACATTCTGAAGATGCCTAATCCTTATCAGGCAAAAACGAAAACAGCCTAGGGAAGAAAGAGCTTGTGGGTTTTTCACCCAGGATCAATGATTAAAACTCTAAAACATCAGAATCTTGCAGGGCTGCCCTCAAGACCTTCGGTCCATGAGTGCTCAGTTCTGTGAACTCACCCGGCCGGCGTAGTGCATAACGGTGAAAGCTGTCCCTTGCTCTCGGAGGGCGAGGTTCCCATTTCCATCCTTCACAGAGGAGTAGACAGCATTTGTGTTTGAGGATTCTAGAAGACCGTGGAGCTTTTTGGGAAGATTTGATTCCACTGACCAAATCATTTGACTTTCTTCATCCAATAAAGAGAGAAATCCAGAAGGCTTCTGAAAGTTAAAAAGACACTTGTTTTTTCCCTTCCATTCCTCAGGTGGCTATTTTCGTTATTGTTCACACATACCATTACAGCCTCATCATGTCAATACAACTGCTCAGAACAAGAGTTTGTCTTTCGATACACACCAGTTTTTGTTTTTCACTGTGTCCCCACCACCTAGCAAACCTCTGATGTTAAGTTGACCCTCAGTAGTATTTTTTAATCAGAAATTAATAAATATATAAAATAGCATGCTTTAACGTCCTGAAACCACAGGAGTTGTTCAAATATATATTCTCATCTTAAGAAAAATTGAATTTCCAACCACAGAAAAGTTGTATTTCTTCTTTCTGGTATATAGACCTATATGTGTGCCTGTGTGCTAAGTCACTTCAGTCATGTCTCTTTTCAACCCCATAGACTGTAGCCTGCCAGGCTCCTCTAAACATGGAATTTTCCAGGCAAGAATACTAGAGGGGGTTGCCATGCCCTCCTCCAGGGGATCTTCCTGATGCAGGGATCAAACCTGCGTCTCTTAAGTCTCCTGCATTGGCAGGAGGCGGGTTCTTTGCCACTAGTGCCACCTGGGAAGCCCATAGACCTACAAATTTATGGGTAAAAATGTAACTTTCACTCTATACTTGGTATGTCTTTTCACTGCACTTTGCAGAGGGATCAAACAGAAGTAGCAGCAGAAATATACACTGTCATTTTCGTGATGATGAGGGTTCCACTGAGATAATGATTCCAAAGATGACCCCCAAGGATGATAATAACCAAAGAGACAGAAATAATTTCGTTCTGCTGACCACTGTTTTGCAGCCAAGGACACAGCAGCAAGTGAGGAGGAAGGCAGTGGTCCTCAAGGCTTTCCACATATGGTAAAGTATATGTTATTGTCAACCCATTTTGTAATGAAGAGTTCAACTATATACTATGCGTGTCATGGTGAGAGGGGGCTTTCTGGAAGAGAAGAACTTCTGTAATTAAAACACAGTACACTGACAAGTTAGTAACAGAAAGGAGACCCTTTTACATGTTATTAATAGGAAAATGAATAAAATAAAATAATTTATATGTACACAGTTAAAGAATAAAGGGTAGAAAAATCATATACTACTGTTTCCAATAGCAAAATGGCATTTGTTTTAAACAACATTCAAGTGTTTTAAAAATATTATTTACAAATATATATAATGTCCTACATTAGTAGACAGAGATTGCTGTTTATATGATAGATTTTCATGTTTATGATGGCGACATGGAGGCAAAGATTCTTGCTTTATAAGGTAGAAACAATAAAGATAAGCATAAACACCCACAGAGGCACTAAGATTATATGGCATGTATGTATATACACTTTTTCCTGCCAAAGTTTTCCATATTCAGACTTAGAACTTTGGAGATAAACAAGATTTTTAGAATTTATTTTATGATGTTGCTAGTCTGGAAGTGAAAGTCACTCAGTTGTGTCTGACTCTACAATCCCATGGACTGTAGCCCACCAGGCTCCTCTGTCCATGGAATTCTCCAGGCCACAATACTGGAGTGGGTAGCCTTTCCCTTCTCCAGGGGATCTTCCCAACCCAGGAATGGAACCCAGGTCTCCCGCATTGAAGGCATATTCTTTACCAGCTGAGCCACAAGGGAAGCCAAAGAATACTGGAGTGGGTAGCCTTTCCCTTCTCCAGCAGATCTTCCTGATCCAGGAACTGAACCAGGGTCTCCTGCACTGCAGGTGGATTCTTCACCAGCTGAGCCACCAGGGAAGCCCTGCCAGTCTTAGTACTATTTATAAAATATTATACTTGTACAATGGATATTGTAACTATTCCAAAAGGAAAGTCTTAGCCATATAGCCGCTGTCGAATCTTTTTATAACAAAATGATCTGATTATTTTTTGTTTTTTCAATCAATTGGTAATCCTTCAAGTGTGCTTTGAGAGAAAGGTTGTATGCTCCTCAACTGACCCTGAATGATTATAAATGAATTAGAAATCGTCAAGTCTCTTACAAATTTTCTTGAAAGAAAATTCTTTGTCTCCAGTACTTTGAAATGCATGCATCCTGTAAAGTATCTAATTATATTATATGAATACCTGGAAAAAAAAATCCAAAACTCCTGTCTGGTCACCAAGAGAATAAGCTGTTTCCATGGAAACCCCCTCTTGTACACAGTCTGTTCGCTCCTGTAGAAAAAGCGCCTCACTGATGTAGTGGTGCATCTTCTCGTTGGTCATGTTGACACAGAGCTATGGTGGGAACAAGAAAACAGTTCACAAGGTGACTCGGCATGCACACGCGTTGTTCCAGGACACGTTGCAGATGGGCCAAGCGCTGCCGCGAGAGTGGCCAACATCGTCAGCGCATCCAGTCGGCCCTGAGAAGCCCAAGTAGAGACCTTCACTGGATGTGGTTGACTTCACATGGTCTGATTATGCAGGTGAAAGTGAGCATGTTAAAAACAACAAGAAGTATAATTACAACCTTAACTTACAAATTTGGGGTCTAAAATATACCTCAGTATTTAAAAAATATATTTCCAAAATGAAATTGTATTTGGGGCCTGGCCAACAAGTGAAGAGAAAAGCTCCATTTTAATGAGAAACCAGAGGAAGGAGGGGCAACTTTTGCCTCCTCATCTCTGTGGCAAAAAAAACCCACACGGGGTTAAAAATGATGGGCTGGGGCGACGGCCCTTGTTTCCAGTAGCGTTTCTTGCATCTCTGCTTCACAGTAAAAGATGGTTTCAGTAAATTTGGTGATAGTGAATGTCTGTAGACTGAATAAGTTTCCCTATTGCTTCAAGTACAAAATAAGACCTTTTTTTAAAAAAAAATTAACAAGAAGGAAAATTGGAGATATTAATTCCCAAATAAATAGTTTGAAACAAAGAAATATTTTTAAAAAGTGTGTCTGTCTGAACATCCCCTGGATTGTCCCAGCCCTGGCTGACGACGGAAGGCGGCAGGTGGACTCCAGCCTGAGAGCCCAGGGAGCCAAGCATCCAGGGGCCTGGAGGGACCAGTGAGCATGGGGACCTGAATCTGGCTATTTCTCTGTGGCCTCTCAAGAGGGGTCAGAGGGAGTGACCCATGGCATATGCTCGTGTGGACTGTGTGCCCAGCCTCATCTTGTATTAATTAATTAAACAAGGCTTTTTATAAGCCCCTCCCCAAAGAATTACAAATAAAATAAGAATGATGCCACACTGCTGCCGCCGTGGAAATCATTTTAAAATTGGAATAACTTGAAAGAATTTGTCCAAACTTGAAATCTCTCTTTGCATCACCTCTTCCTTCTACCACTCCGTCTGGGATCTCTGAAATTTCTTGAATTTTCTTCTTTCTCTATGATTTGGCCAGTAGATAACCAGAGCTTTTTCTCTCTTCCTCTTGATGACTACATCTCATGAGATATATGCAAAGCTGGAAGGGTTTTAAATTTAAAACTGTTTCCTAAATAAACTCACAACTTTGCAGATCAATTCTCTGAATATAAAAGTATTAAAAATACAGTTGCTTTATTTGAGAATGTACCATGTAGAACTAAGTTTCCACTCTTGGTTGTTAAGGCAAAAACATTTTGAATACAGATACAGACCTATAAATCTGCATGTGAGAGCCGTGAAAGGAAGGCATAGAATTCAGAATTTAAAATATCATCTGAAACATATTTCTTTCCTGATACAATCTTGATACAATTGTGAAGTGAAAGTTGCTCAATCATGTCCGACTCTTTCCAACCCCAGGGACTATACAGTCCATGTAATTCTCCAGACCAGAATGCTGGAGTGGGTAGCTATTCCCTTCTCCAGGGGTCTTCCCAATCCAGGGATCGAACCCAGGTCTCCCACATTGCAGGCGAATTCTTTACCATCTGAGTTACCAGCAAAGCCCAAGAATACTGGAGTAGGTAGCCTAGCCCTTCTCCAGAGGACCTTCCTGACCCAGGAAATCGAACCGGGGTCTCCTGTATTGCAGGCGGATTCTTTACCAGCTGAGCTACCAGGGAAGACCCAATTGTAGCTAACACAGTCTAGCACATTGATCCCCCTGACTTGTCCCATCAAAACTAAGTGATAGCAATACATCAAGATCTATGTTTATCTTATCCATGTGGTATAAATCTCTGGGAATGATTTGGGAAAGACAAATCTTTCTCTGTAAAACTATGCAGCATCTGTCCATAACAGTAGCTCACTGTGAAAGGAATATATTTTCTTGTCACTGTTATTATAAACAAAAAACAGAAATTTCTGAAAATTGTTGATAAAGTAAAAAACAAGAAAATTAAAAAATACTTCACTTTGCTTAAAAAAAATAATAATTTGAGGTGCTGTTCCAAACTAATAATGTGATAAACTCTTTTGGTCCTGAGATAATTTCTCTACCAAAGATTAATAAATGCTTTAAAATAAATTTCTTCAATTTGAAGTGAAATATTTACAGTAAATGTACAGAAAATAAATGGCTCCATCATGAAATGAAACCATTGGAAAAGATTCACTTTGATTAGATGATATACACAATTGAAATTTTTCAAACTTTTTGACATTAAAATATGCATTGAATCATCTAAGACAACACAAATAGATCCTACAGCTCAGCAGTTTGATTTAAAAGCAGTTACAGAAGGTGTGCTTAAATGTTATATATTTGGGGAAATAGATTGCTCAAGACTTAAATGGAGAAGCCACGAAAAATAACATGAAGTCCGTTACTGCATGAAAAAATAAAAATAAGTCTGATAAAGGATTCTGAAATAAGCCCAGCAATGGCTGCTTCTCTGCTGTAGAAGTAATATCCAAATTATATGATACTTATCCTTCCCCTCATTTTGAGATGCTCTAGTTAAAAATACTTAGGTAGATGTAGATATCGAAAATACATTTAATATAATAATTTTATATAAATTATATATGATATGTATAAATTATATAATATGATAGCTCTCTTGTCGTTTTGCATTCAGAATAGACTTCAGCTCGGTTACAAAAATCACTTTTGATGACAACTGACTAAATTCTCTTGCTCCTGACTGTTTATAGCTGACCACCTCTATATATACCCCTGGCTGCAGTGTTTTAACTGACTCAAATGCTTTTATAATAAAAACTAGACATTTTAATTGGTTTTGCTTCCTAACATTTTACTGAACCGAATATGGGTCTCAGCGAATCGATCCACAGTTTAGACTGACGATACCAAATGTGAATGTGGAGAAAGCCACAGTCATTCGAAAGAGCTGGAAAAAGGGCTTTCAGTCCTTTTTCCCCTATCTTTTTTTCCCCAGGAAGGAAAGTCTAAAATAAACTACCAAACTTTGGGTAACAACAACAACAAAAAAGATTTGGCCTGCGCTTCTAAACAGAGGAAGCCAAATGAATGCTCCCCTGGTCAAAATGATTCATGAAACATATAGCTTCTGTCCCGAGTGTTACCGTTTTGAAGCTGCAGTGTTGGGTGGGACTCAGTGACAGGGGGTGATCCTTACAAACTTTTAATTGTACATTGTGTTCTTTGTATTCTGGGGAGAAAAAAAAAAAATTATTAAAATCCCAAGGAAAACTCCATTTAGATAGGTACTGCTGAAGAGCCTGTGATTTCTGACTTGCAGTCTTTTTAACAGGGGTGCTTCCTGAAACCGAATGTGGGCCTGGACTTCTAACAGTAGTGAGCAATGCATTTAAGGAAATCACCGTGAGCACTTGGGGTTAGAGGTAGACAATTTTCGCACTCATTTTGAAGTCATGCATACAAGCATTTTCACCGGAACAGTTTTCCTTTCCCTATTCTAAGCTGCTCATTGCACTCACTGTTTCAGCAAAGGTTAAAATATAAAAGAAGTGCTAACAGCATGAACTTCAGAACCACCAGGGCAGGCAGCTAGGGGGACGGCTGTGGACATATCGCCCTGAGGCAGGCCTCTTACTGAAAAGAAAAAAATGCATGCCACTAACGCAATGATGGCCAGAATCAAAACAAGAACCTGCACGCTGGTGGTTGGTCCTCACTGAGCTGTCTGTGTTGTGTGTGCATATGCATGCGTGTGCTAAACACCGTCAGAGAAAGACAGAAAGATTTGCAAAGGCAAAGTAGTTTATGTATTTCGAAGCATAAATCTGCATCAGTATTTGAGACTAACACTGACTTCAATGCAAAACAGTCATTGTTTTTATTTTTTAACTCTATCCATTGGAACTATGTTTGAGTTTCATTAAATCCCCCAGTATTCCCTGGAGTAGACATTAATGTAGGTAAAAGGTAGGTTTTCATAAATGATAATGAACAATTATTAAGAACTGTTTAATTAGCATGCACCTTCTCTGATTAAAATACATGCTTTGTACATTAGGTGCCATTGTGGAGCGGTTTAATAATAAAAACCATACACCCTTTGAAAACACTCTTTAGTAACAGGCCATTATTGCTTATCCAGATGGCCCATCATTTGTATTAATGACAAACTTAATTTCTTGAGTAAATTTTCACCAACTGTTCTCCCTTTATTTTTATTACTCAGTGAAATTTATCTGAAGCAAAAATATAATAAAGCATGACATATGCATCACAGAATTAAAGTGGAGATTAATTAAAGCTGACTCCAGCTGAAGGCAAAGCCCCAGGCGTTAGACGGGGATTCAAAATCCTACTGAACATTGGAATTAACCAGGCGCTTTTAAAAAAAGGCTGATGTCTGGGTCTGACCCCATACCAATTAAATCAGAGTGGGCCCTGGCATTGATAGATTTTAGAAGTTTTCCGGGTGATTCGAACGTGGAGACAGATGATGGCATACACAATCCATTAACTGATTTCCACATCAATTTATACACACGCACGTGCATGACATATATCACACTGTTATACCTTAAAGGACATTTGTTCTTGTCCAGTGTCCTTTAGTGGGAGCGACGCTCAAGAGGCAGCAGACACAGGTCTGCTTACAGCTGATTCATCTTATACAGCAGAAAGTAACACAACTGTCAAGAAACTATTTGTTGTTGATGTTGTTTGAGTCGCTTGGTAGCATTCAACTCTTTTGAGACCCTGTGGACTGTAGCCCATCAGACCCCCTTGTCCACGGGATTCTCCAGGCAAGAATACTGGAGTGGACTGCCACTTCCTTCTCCAGGGGAGTTTTCCTACCCTGGGTTCAAACCCACGTCTCCTTCAGTGGCAGGCAGATTCTCTACCGCTGAGCCACCAGGAAAGCTCAAAGCAAATATACCCCACATTAAAAATAAATTAAAACAACAAAATGCCCTTTAGACATCTGGCTCATGAGATATTTGATCCACCCCACGCCGAAAGTGAAAATGAAAGTCGCCGAAAGTGAAAATGAAAGTGAAAGTGAAGTCACTCAGTCATGTCCGACTCTTTGCGACCCCATGGACTGTAGCCTACCAGGTTCCTCAGTCCACGGGATTTTCCAGGCAAGGATACTGGAGTGGGGTGCCATTGCCTTCTCCAGGGGATCTTCCCGACCCAGGGATAGAACCCATGTCTCTATGTCTCCTGCACCGACAGGTGGATTCTTTACCACGAGTGCCACCTGGGCGATCTGCTGGGAAGATTATTGTTTCTTTAAGAAACCAAACACCCTTTCCTTCTCTGGATTCTCACTGAGATTTCAAATCAAACTCTGTGTAACAGGTTTTAAGCTACTATAGTTGGCAGTTACTTCACAGGCATGAAGACATTATTTTTATACAGATAACAAAAACACTTTCTCTTTCTATCGTATTTCTTTTGGGGATTCTGTTACTCAGTGCAAAAGGGGTTTGAAAAATAAATTCAATATTTTAATGAGTTTTAATTCATGCCTATAATCTCCCTTAACATGAATCGCCAATACTTAGGGGTCGGTCAATAATACACGTATTGGCTAATTTTCTTGCCATATTCTGCATAACAATCTGCTAATGTCAGATTGAAACACACAAACAGTAAAGGAAGAAAGGTCTTTTTCAAAGAGTTCTCCTTATCCAGGATTAAACACAAGGCCTAGAGATATGGGCCACAAAGGTGGCAGCAGAGCACCGAAGAACTGATGTCTTCAAAATGCGGTATTGGAGAAGACTCTTGACAGTCCCTTGGACTGCAAGAAGATCAAACCAGTCCACCCTAAAGGAAATCAGTCCTGAATATTCATTGGAAGGACTCATGCTGAAGCTGAAATTCTAATACTTCGGCCGCCTGATGTGAAGAGCTGCTGCTGCTGCTAAGTTACTTCGGTCGTGTCTGACTCTGTGAGATCCTATAGACGGCAGCCCCCCAGGCTTCTCCATCCCTGGGATTCTCCAGGCAAGAACACTGGAGCAGGTTGCCATTTCCTTCTCCAATGCATGCAAGTGAAAAGAGAAAGTGAAGTCGCTCAGTCGTGTCCGACTCTTAGTGACCCCATGGACTGCATCCCACCAGGTTCCTCCGCCCATGGGATTTTCCAGGCAAGAGTACTGCAGTGGGGTGCCATTGCCTTCTCCGGCGAAGAACTGACTCACTGGAAAAGCCCTGGATGCCAGGAAAGACTGAAGGCAGGAGGAGAAGAGGGCGACAGAGGGTGGGATGGCTGGATGTCATCACCGACTCGATGGACAGGAGTTTGATCTCACTCCAGGAGACAGTGGAGGAGAGAGAAGCCTGGCGGCTGCAGTCCATGAAATCACAAAGAGTCGGACACGACTTACTGGCTGGACAACAACAAAACAACGAGAGCCTGAAAACATCACAGACTTCGGAGCACTGGTTCTAAGGTGCCAGAGAAACAAAGAGAACGGCACAAAAGTGCCACTTTGGGACCCAACGGATTTGCATGTGAATTCCCATGTAGCCCCAGAAAGGCTTCTGGGGTCCCTCACCTTTCTGAGAAGATGCTGCAAGAGCTAGTGATCACAGAGGACGAGCATCTGAGTTACGAAAGCCTCGCGAAATTATAGCCACTATTGACTGTTAGCAGAAGGCTAAATGGGACCACTCTCGCCGTCACACTCCTGGGCTTGGCATCTGCAGGCTCATTATTGCAGAGCTGAGCTTCTTCCTGGTTAGTTGTCATCGAAAGAACTCAATTGACTCTTATCTAAAGTGACCTGATACATACTTTCAAATACATTAATTCTTCCTATTACATTTTGTAACACCTCCTTTTAATCACCCTGGGGCAGGCACACCCCAGAGATACTTTGAGTTTAGTTCCAGACCATGGCAGGAACAGGAATATGGCAATAAGGCTAGTCACATGCATCTTTTGGTTCCCCAGAACCAAACTTCTTGGTGAGTGCAGGGGATTCACCGAGAAATGTTACGCATACACTACACTGCACTCTTACGTGTGCAATGGCATTATATCTAAAGAAATATACATGATTAAAAGCTACTTCACTGCTAAGTACTCTGAACAGCGTCTGGGCCTTCAGGAAGTCTTAGCAGGAATATTAATGCTTACTGATCACAGACCGTCATAGCAAATATAACAATAACAAACAAGTATGGGTGTGAGAATTACTAAAATGTGACACAAAGACATGAATGGAGCAAATGTTGCCAAAAATGGCAACAGAACACAAAGACATGAATGGAGCAAATGTTGTCAAAAATGGCAACAGTAAACCCTGCCTGAGGAAGGGCTGTCCCAAAACTTTAATTTGTGAAAAATTCAGTGTCTGTGAAGCCGGATGAAACAATGTGGAACAAAAGGGCGGCCTTCACTCTACAAGGAAGAAGATAGCCCTGCACTCGCCAACTCACTTATTCATATTAAACAAATAGATTTGCTGAAAAACTTCACTTTGAAAAAAACAATGGCATATAAGATTTATTAAAAGTTTATTGCTTCTATATTTAATAGAATAATATAAATTAATAAATAATATTGTATCATAAGAGAAATACAAAAAAAAATATACCCATAAGAAGGTAGCAATGAAAGCTTAGGAAATGTATAATGTAATAATAATGAATCTTTAAGTTTAACTTTCAAACAACCTTTGAAACGTTCTGGAATCAGATGCTGGTTCTGTGTGTTCTTCCTTGGGTCACTTAAATTATCTGAACCTTAGTTTCTTTAGCTATAAAATGGTGATAATATTTAAGTTAAAAAGTTTTGAGGGGAAAAAAATTCTTGTGCACTTTTCATGCTCAAAATTGCTTTCTTCTGCTTCATTTTTTTTTTTGTTCCTCCCAAAATGTTTTCAAAACTGTTAACCTGAAGACCTCTAACCACACTATTTTTAAACACAGACTACAATATTATTATAAGAAGTACATTAAAGTCACATGTCATTAATTAATCTGATTATTTTTCAATAGGAATCTGAATAGAAGGCAATGGCACCCCACTCCAGTACTCTCGCCTGGAAAATCCTGTGGATGGAGGAGCCTGGTAGGCTGCAGTCCATGGGGTCGTGAAGAGTCGGACACGACTGAGCGACTTCACTTTCACGCATTGAAGAAGGAAATGGCAACCCACTCCAGTGTTCTTGCCTGGAGAATCCCAGGGACGGGGGAGCCTGGTGGGCTGCCGTCTGTGGGGTCGCACAGAGTCGGACACGAGTGAAGCAACTTAGCAGCAGTAGCAGCAGCCTTCTGCTATGCAAAAAAATAAATTTCCTCATTCGATTTTTTCTTATATTGTGTTATCAATAGTGTGGTGAGTTCCTGAAAAGATTTCAGAAAATTCAATATTAGAAGAAAATGTTCTCTGAGTTAGACAGTTAATGAACGCATGATTTGGGAATTTAAATATGAAACAACTTAATAATATTTCTTGAATTCATAGATCAATTCATTGAGCTGAAAATAGATCATGTTGATACCTAATAGTCTATCAGAACATGTGCTATGGTTAAATACCACAATGAAGTATCACCCCCAGCAGTCAGAATGGCCATAATTAAAAAATCTAGACTGGAGAGGGTGTGGAGGAAAAGGGACCCTAAAATAAGTTAGAAACAAGGACTCACTGCATAGCATCGGGAATTATATTCAGTTTCTTGTAATAGCCTATAATGGAAAAGAATCTGAAAGAGAATATATATATATATATATATATATATATATATATGTGTGTGTGTATATAGATATATAGATATATAAAACTGAATCACTTTGCCATACACCTGAAACCAATACAACTGTGCATAAATTAACTATACTTCAATCAAAAAAATCAAAGGAACAATACATGGGACTTGCCATACTAGGGGTGAAAATAGATGCCTTTTCCTCCCTAAGGTTTTCCTAATTCTTCTCCCAAGACATCCATGTAGAGTTAGTCATTCTCACATTTGTACCCCACCGACCTCACCATAATGTCCATACCTTCCCTAGTGCCTAATACAGAGTCTGGAACTTGGTACACTTACAAAGAACATTTGTTGAATGAATGAACCAGAGTACTCTGATGCAAATTAGCCAGAAAAAATGGATCCTTCCAGGTTCCCATAAAACACTTTCTTACAGACCAGAGACCAAAGCACTCTCAGTTCTCCCATCTGTAAAATGGAATTATCTATGCCAAGAGCACATGGCATGAGTTCAATTGATGGTTGTTAATAAACCCTCTGGGCTTCCCTGGTGGCTCAGATAGTAAAGGATCTGCCTGCAAAGCCGGAGACCGAGGTTCAGTCCCTGGGTCAGGAAGATTCCCTGGAGAAGGGCATGGCAACCCACTCCAGTATTCTTGCCTGGAGAATCCCCTGGACAGCGGAGCCTGGCAGGCTACGGTACATGAGCTGGCAAAGAGTTGGACATGACTGAGCAGCTAACACTTCCACTTTCTTTCTATATGTCCACTGATTTCTCTCTGTATCCTATCTAGGATAGTGATTTCCCAACTAGGGATTGCATGGGGTTTTTTAAAGGTTGAGGCTGACAAACTATATAATCTTATTTCAAGAACTTTAGAAGTCCAGGCATTTGGCTTTTTCCAAACCTTTGAACACTTAGCCCAAACCTGAGTTATTGCTCACCAGGACTTTCCAAGAAATCTCACTCTTTAAAGATTTTGTAAACAGGGAAATGTTTCAAATCCTTGAAGAAGCTTCTGAAATCCACTTAGATGAAGCCTTCCTTGATGACTGGTCAGCTATCATTATCTTATCTTCTACAACAGAAGCTTTTACTTTGAACAACTGTGTTATCTTTCCAAATTCTCTGCATTCTTATAGCAAATTGCTGATAAGCAGTTACCAGACTCCATGGCTTTAAAAGTTTCATTTCATGTGGCTGCATGCTATGTGTCTAGTGGGAAATTGAGGGAAATTATTGAATGTTAAATCATTAGCTTCCACTACTGTGTTCTTTAGGACTTTGGTGAAGATCTGTAGGCTGCAAAGAGTGGCAATAGCAATAGCTGGGAGAACACGTTCTAGCATTTATTAAAATAATATTTATATAATCTTAGAGTTTTCTCGTTTATTTTAGGTAATATGGGCATACCGTATTTTATTGTGCTTCGCAGTCACTGCCCTTTTTACAAATTAAAACTCTCGAGTAACCTTGGGTCAAGTAAGTCTATCAGCATCAGCTTTTCAACAGCATTTGCTCAACTCATGCCTCTGTGTCACACTTTGGTAATTCTTGCAATATTTCAAACTGTTCTATTATTATTATATTTGTTATGGTGATTTGGGATTCACTGATTTTCGGTGTTTCTACAAAGACTTGCTGAAGGCTCAGATGATAGCACTTTTTAGCAACAAAGTCTTCATTATTAGGGTACAGACATCATTTTTTCTTTAGATGCTAAGCTATAGCACACTTAACAGAGTGTAGTGCAAACATTACTTTCATATACACCGTGAAACAAAAGGAAACGCGCGTGACTAGCTTTCTGGCTGAATTCACTTTTCTGCTGTGGAGCTGAATCAGCAATATCTTAGAGGGGCACCTGTATATTATGGACGATCTCAACATACTCAGTGATGAAAAGAATAACCCAATAAACCCCGTCTGCAATCAACCGACTTCAACAATTATCAACAATTAGCACCTCATGGCCAATTCTGCCTCATCCATTTCCTTGTCCATTACCCTCAAAGTCAGATTCACTGAAGCAATTCTCAGACATTGTGCCATTTAACAGCAAATATCTGAGTATAATTCTCTAAGCCACAAGGTCTTTAAAAAAGTGCCTTCACAGTATCTGTATCACATATAATTTCTATCAAGGATAATTTTTTAATTTTGTCAAATATCCAGATTTCACATTACATTGATTAACTCATAATTGTTATACTTAAGCAAATCAGGATCCACATAGTGCCTATATATGTAACTGATTTATATGTCTCTTAGAGCTCCTTTAATCTGTAAGTCACCTTGTTCTTTCATGTTTTTATTCTTGCATTTTATATGTTGAAGAAATCAGGTCATTTCTCTTGCACTGTTTCTTATAGTTTAGATTTTGTAGGTTGAACTCTTGTGGCTTAGTTTATCATTCTGTCATCAGCTGTTTTTTTAAGATTTTTTTTTTTTTTGATGAGGACCATTTTTAAAAATCTTTATTGAATTTGCTACAAATATTGCTTCTGTCTTATATTTTGAGTTTTTTGGCCATGAGGCATGTGGGATCTCAGCTCTTGGACCAGGGATCCAATTCACAACCCTGCATTGGAAGGTGGAGTCCTAACCATCGGACCGCCAGGGAAGTCAGAACTTTGTCCCCAGTTTCTGCTAATTAGTAGTTACATCAATACGTTTCACTACACTCAGCATGTTTCCTTTCCTTCCTTCCAGCCTCCCTTCCTTGGCAAGACGCTTGAGAAGCGTCTGGTACACTGTCACCCTTCCTTGTAAGTCAGCTGTGATTGGTCCTCATCGCAGAGATGCCTAGATTCATCACTTATCAGGAGCGGTGACACTGACTTGCTCTAATTCTGTCATTCATTCTTCATTTATTTGTAGTGAGATCGCGCCAAGTGATACTTATAAATTAACTTGGGGAGAATCTGGATCTTTGCAACGTCATTTCTAATTATTTCTAATTTCTAATTTCTATTGCTAACTTCTAACATTGTTTCTAGTAATTCAGGAGGTCCTGTCATTTTCGCCTGCCATTACGCTCCTTCCGGGAGCACTTTAGCTCTCACTTGGTGAGTGACAGGTGCTCAGTCATGCCTGAATCTTTGCAGCCCCTGGGACTGTAGCCCGGCAGGTTCCTCTGTTCACGGAATTCCCCAGGCAAGATTACTGGAGTGGGTTGCCACGCCCTTCTCCAGGGGAGCTCTCACTTAGGCCAGTTACTAACTTTGATGATGTAAATGTTTTCCTCTTTTCCTCTGTGTCTTCTGGTAAACTGCCTTGCTGCTACGTCACTTCAGTCGTGTCCGACTCTGTGCGACCCCGTCCCTGGGATTCTCCGGGCAAGAACACTGGAGTGGGTTGCCATTTCCTTCTCCAGTGCATAAAACTGAAAAGTGAAAGTGAAGTCGCTCAGTCATGTCTGACTATTGGTGACCCCATGGACTGCAGCCAACCAGGCTCCTCCGTCCATGAGATTTTCCAGGCAGGAGTACTGGAGAGGGGTGCCATTGCCTTCTCCGGGTAAACTGCCTTAAGAACATACAAAAGTCCTCTGTTTGACGCACTGATTTACAAGTTGCTACTGTATCAGGTTCTCTCGTTGTTTGCGGCCATGTTTTCATTTGTCCTTCTCAGCAGTCTAAATATTAATAACCTCTGGACTGAAAAATATTTTCGCCTCTCCCTGTCACATCGTGCCTTAAAGTGCAACCTTTGGTTTTCTAACATCAGTGGCACTGCAATGGCTAAGGGCGCTAGCATTTCCTATTAGCTGAAACAAACTCTCAGGTAAAGTGTCACAAGCTTTCAGCTAGTCTTTGGGAGCTTCCTGAGCATACTGAAGCTGGCGGTCCTGATTTTTGGAGCACTTCTTGGAATCTTCTCAAACTGTCCCTGTTCTAAATATATGTCGAGTTTCTTATGTAAAATTCTTATGGACGAACAATTGTCAAGAAATATATAAATATATATTTTCCTATTCCTGAGCAAGAAGAACCACTAGCAAATTTACTAAAGATTTTTTCTTATGCATGTACTCAATTTTAATTGAAACATATCTGCTAGTGACTGGTCATTCAGTCGTGGCCGACTCTTGGTGACCTCATGGACTGCAGTCCACCAGGGTCCTCTGTCCATGAGATTCTCTGGGCAAGAATACTGGAGTGGGTTGCCATTCTCATCTCCAGGGGTCTTCCCAACCCAGGGACTGAACCTTGGTCTCCTGCATTGCAGGCGGATTCTTCACTGTCTGAGCCACCAGGAGAACAAGATTTTTCTTATTGAATTTACTCTCTAGATTTTGGCTGAAACGCATCTGCTAAGCTTGTATTACATGCATAATGTGGTCCCACATCTGACTGCAGCTCTGCAGGCGCTGACGTTCTAGTGAGAAGCCCATAGGTCAGTACGTTCAAAACAGAACAGATACTTATAAAGACATTAAGATCCTTCTGGGTTTGGTTCTGAATATAATATTGAGCTGGTCAACATTCTGCTGCAAGCTTCCAGTGGAATGAGACATGCGGAAGTTCACCATTCTATCAGCAACTTCAGAATCTAGAATGCATCATTCAAACCAATGGCCTTTAAAACTCCTCACAGGCAAATTCAGGAATTTGCTAAATCCACCGTAAGCTGAGTTATGATTCCAAAATGCCTCCTGGGTACTATTGTGCCCCAGTAATTAAGCAAGCCAGCTAAAAACCTACCTAGCAAAGGCCAACCTACCGAGCAAACTAAAAGCGCATCTTTCAAAATATTTACTGTTTTCTTAATTTAAGTCTAAAAAAATTGGTCTTGAGCTTTTACCCTTAAGTATCTAAAGCTTTTGGTATTTAACAGACTTGTCTTTTTAGATTAAAAGAAAAAGCCATTCTTTGTTATATAAAAATCTCAGACCATGTATATGTTGTGAACTATATAATTAAAATATTTAACAGGAGGAAAGAATGATAAGGGATGTATGTAACCGCAGTAAAGAAGCGAGCTTTCATAAGAAGACAACACGAATGTTTCGCACATCTCAGCTGCCAGCGCAGGCCTAGGGGGTGCCCATGTGGAGTGTGGAGTGGGGCCTGGCAGCCTGGCCCGTGTGGACGCTGCCCACCTGTGATCTTTGCGTTGTCATTAACCAGGAGATGCAGAAACCGTGCGTCCCATCAGAAACCAGAAGTCTGTCTTTTTCTAAGACAAAAATGTAAGGAATCAATACGACTGGCATCCAAACATGGGGGCTGAGCGACCCATCAGTGGAGGCGGCTGCAGACCCGCGTCTTGCGTGGGAGAGCCTGCTGCTGGCTCTCCACTGCCTTCTTCCTTAGGGGCATCACAGCTTCTCTTAATAATAAGCAGTAAATAAACAGAACCACGAAGTCCTCCCTTTTGCATGAATCCATGGACACAGAGCACAAAGGGAGAAGGAATCTCTGGTCTCCTCAGTCTTATTTCAGATGAGACTTTGGGTAGAGTTTTGCAGAGAAATGATTCATGATGACTCACC
>CM035276.1:78088372-78239468 GCA_020226075.1 Hydropotes inermis | reverse complement strand
CTGGATTAAGTGAGTCGGCATGATTAAGGCTTACTCACAGGGCTCTGCACCACGTTTTTAGGGGGATAAAGGCCAAACTGGAAAAGGTTTCTGGGTGTTCCCACGTACAGAGGTGAGCGTGGCTACCCCCCGCTTCTTATACACGTGCAGAGAACGGGTACATGACGCCAGAACCTCCGTGATAAGCATCTTGTCTACTCACACAGCTCTGGGGTCTGCTGCTGTCTTGACGTTACAGATAAGGAAACCAAAGCTCATCACAGACTCTACATCTTGGCCAAGACAGCTCTGCTAGTAAAAGTCACAGAACTGGGTTTCAACCTCATTTTAGTTAATTCCTTATCTGGTGTCACGAACCACCCTCAACATGGCATACTTGAAATTTTTCATGTAATATCATACAGTGTGGCTTTTCCTTTTTCCACCTGTACCTTTCACAGGTTTATTTTTCCTTCTCTGCTGAGGCAAATTTTATTTCTATTCTTAACATTTAATTTTTAGATATGCTTAATTCAATTAAACTATCTGCACTATACTAATAGGATGCCTAAAGAACTGAGTGCCTTTCAAGTACCCTAAATTGTAAATGGATTAAAAATAATTAATGCCTCTTTAACCTCCTTTTATGACTTGGCCATTAGTCATATGTACGCATGTTGTCTAAAGCTGAATCCACAAATAAGAGCATTGAGCATGACAGAGTATGTCCATTCTGATTTTTGGCCAGGGGTTTCTAAAGACCTTCACCCTCATTTCAGAGATGCCCACACTGTCTCTGGCCCAGCTGAAACAGCATTTCCATAAACACAGCTCTGGTCTTCATCTAATACTGTCTTTTAAAACAAGTGCCTCTGTTTAAAACTAAATGATCAGGCCAGTTTCCAAGGTCATATAAAAATGATGACTATGTCAACAAACCAAGGACATTAATTTAAAACAGGGTAGCAAAGTACTCCTTTTAATTATACGTGTGCAAGAAACCATGGGGGTAGTCTCTAATGAATTCACAAGCGGTAACTATTAGTTGGGAAAACCATTCAAGCTAACAAAATTTCAAAAGAAATCGACTTACTTGTTCAAACTCATTCTTTTGAAATTCTTCAAATCCAAAGATGTCCAGAATCCCAATGCCCCACGTCTGTGAGCTGAAATGGAACAGGACACAGTGAATGGGCATCCTTGACCCTGCCCACGGCCACTTAGCACGTCGTCGATAATCCAGAGTAAAAACATGCAAACGATGATCTTAACCTGGTGGAAAACTGAAAACTAGGAGGAAAAGTTTTCTTTGAATGCTCCGATTCAAACACAGACTCGTTAACAAAAATGCGTTTGATATCTAAGTACAAACAGCAACAACAAACGGATGGTTTAATAACATTTGCTTCTCTGAAACACTTTCTGTCTCCTTGGACCAGACCTGCTTCCTCTGAAGGACTGCAAACCTGCCTGTCGAGCGGGTCTCCTCAGCTAAAACTTGCACCTCGCCAGGCTACCCAGCAGCAAGTCCAGCAATTTCTCCGTCACACGTAAGCACAACACGTGCTAACCCCATTAAGCCACACGCACGTTCTTTCACAGATTAAACTGGGCCACTCCAAAAACCACGCTGTTCCTCAAAGTGTTCTTGTAAATAAAGAAGAACCGTGAAGATCGTGAAACGCGGGTGCAAAATGCAAAGGAATCCGGTAGACTCCATTCTCCCGTGTAAACGATCATCCTCAGAACTCGCTCGCCCTGGACGGTCAGAGCAGAGACGCTGGCCACCTCGCTTTATCAGCCCCTGTGTCCAGTCCTGCGTCCTCTTTGGACCAGCCCGCTTCTTCCCAGGCCATCATCTTTGTGATGGGCACACACGTAGTGAGTGAGGAGAGGAGGGGAGCTTTGCATGACCCGGCGACCCTGACACCTGGATTCTGCGGGGCTGTGGGGGCAGCACAGGGCGGGGTGGGGTGTACCCCTGAGGTGCTTCTTGCAAGGAAAGGCCTGGATGCTTCTGGAACACTGGTCAGCCCACCCCTCACGTTAATGTCTCTGTCCAGCACATCTGCAGGGGGAGTGACGGTCCCTCACCACGACGGTGCTCACCGTCTCATCACCAGTCTCCGTGCCGGCGCACAGGGTGCGGGTTTTGCTTCTGTTTGCTTGGTCACGCCGCGTGGCTTGCGGGATCTCAGTTCCCCGACCAAGCACTGAACCTGTGCCCCTGCAGTGGAAGAGTCGGGGGAGTCCCGGGGCGGACGCTCTGATCTTATTTCTACTCTGCTTGATTTGTCCAAACCTCAGAGCCACCGGGGCCCCCAACGCCCCTTTATGTGCCTGTGGTGTGCTTCCACAAGCCGAAAATAATCATCATACTTAGGGGCTAGCATGTCACTCACATGATCATTTTTTTTCCCTTTAAAAACAAGATAAAGGAATGACTTTGCACCATCTTGCCTCTATTCACTGCCAATAGTACACACACGAGCTTCCTAATTAGGAGGGAGAGCATTTTTAAAGCCCTAATATGAGCATCATGTGGCAAAGAGTGTGAGTCAGTTAAGGAAGGAGTGGTCTCTAGGTGACTGATTCAGTATTTTAGAAGAAAAAAAATAAAGTCTTTCCCCCTGTGTCCAAATAAACTCTACATGGTTTAGCGAGTCAAATGCTAGAATAGGAAGCCATAAACACATATGAGAAAAAAAAAGTGACCATTTTTTCCCCTTGCTTTCAGTTCTGCGAAATGTCAAAGGAAAACATTCAACAGCATGATTATGCAAATACTAAATTCTTTTGGAGGATAAATAGTATAAATGCAATTAAATTCTGTTAGAGGTCACTATTATTTTAAAATAATATTTTCATAGTTTTTTGCATCGTCTTTCACCCACCCTGCCTCTTTCCACGCCACCATCTTTATAATGTGCATAAAGGGGCATCAGGGATGAAGCTCACTCAGTGGGAACCGTGGGGCTGAGGTTTAGGCTGACTTGTCGCTTTGTTGTGTGTGTGTTTTCCATGTAATGAGCTGCATCGTTTCTCTTATAGGAGACTAGTGATGAAGCTTGTCAAGTTTTGGAGTTACTCCATCTTCCTATGGATCCTGATGCAAACACTTTTTAGTTGTCTAACTTTGGCAAAGTCATTAATACCTAAATTTTCTGAGCTGCAGTTCCATCATCCGTAAAACTAAGATAACAAGTCATATTTATCCAGCTAGACATTTCCTATGATAAGAAATGAGCTAAAGAAGGTTCTAGGATGGCAGCTGGTACAGCTAAAGAAGGTTCTAGGATGATTATTTTCCACTCATTGAAAGTTGCTTTAAGAAAAAGTTGTTTAAACATGCTCTAGAAGTAAAGAGGGTGGCTAACAGAAGAAATATAAACACCAAATCAGCACAGTAAAATGTCAATCTCATGAAAATTGCAAAAGAAATAAAATTCTGAAAAATTATGATGAGGAAGATATTCCCGAACGCTTTTGTTGGCGGCTGAAATTGGCAGGGCCTTCTTAAAAAATGACTTCCTTCGTGGCATACAGCTTTGAAATATTCATATCCTTTGAACCGGGACTTCCATAAGCAGGAACAAATACTAAGACAATGATCAGAAATGCAATTAAAGACAGAGTGATGCCTATTGTTATCATAACTACAGTTAAACAACAAAAAGAAGTAACAGATACCCCACTCTAACGACACAATTAATTAAACAACACGCATCATAGGAGGGATTTAGTGAAACTGACAAGTTAATAGAAATCAATACATAAATTCTGTATAAATAAGCCCTATTATATGTCTAGAAGACCCAGAAAGAAGTACAGTCCGCCTGAGAAGAAGACCTGGTAATGTCTTCAGTGGCAGACCTAGAGGTGACCTCTTAATGTTTGCAGCGTTCTACGTGTGTGAGCGTGCCCAGCCACTCAGCCGTGTCCGACTCTCTGCGACCCCACGGACTGCTGCCCACCAGGCTTCTCTGTCCAAGGAACTGTCCAGGCAATAACACTGGAGCGGGTGGCCCTTTCCTGCTCCAGGGGATCTCCCAGACCCGGGGATGGAACCCGAGGCTCCTGCAGCGTCTCCTGCACCGCAGATGGGCTCTCTACCGCTGAGCCACTGGGCTATGACAATCCATCATTAGCCTTTGCTGGGAGAACATGTGATGGAATGCACAGTGGTCACCTTCTGAGCTGGTGGACGAAGGGGAACTGCAACCTCCAGGGCAATGGCGCCCAGCAGAGGCGGTGAGGACGAGGGCCTGGCTTTCCAGGCACGGGAGGCGCAGAAGGGACGCCGGGAGAAGGGAAGAGCAGAGGCGCTTCCTGACGGCCAGGTGCCAGCCCAGGGCACGGCTGGTCGCTGCCACCCTGCACCAGGGCCGCGCCATCAGGCTCTCAGGTCCGACCCCCAGACGGGCTCCTGGCCGCCTGGGCAGCGGCGCTCTTGCAGTGACAGAAGTCAGGACGAAGGAGGCCAGCCACCGGTGGCCAGACCTCGGCACACACTCTTCCCCGCCTGTAACAACGGGGGCTTTGTGTGTACAAACAAGACGCCGACGCGGCGAGCTGCAAGTGGGTGAGCGCCGAGCTGATCCTGGTTCAGATTAGAGAAAGTAAATTATTGACTAGTAACATAGTGTGGGTAGCATGCGTTTGGGTGAAAGAACACTCCTTTCATTTATTCATATCACATACATACCAAATTCCAAACTGCATTTGCTTACAAAATAAAATGTTTTAAAAAGATGGAGAGAAAGGAAGAACTATTTTCAGGAAAAAAAAATTAATCCAGGTTTAATGCATTTTAAGGATTATTTTTGCAACTACTGACAGACAAAATGTGTTTGCTTTTTTTTTTTTCCAAAAATCTATTTCATCATTTATGATTGAGCGAAATTTTGTTGTTCAGTGACTCAGTCATGTCTGACATTGTGGGACCCCATGAACTGCAGGCTTCCCTGTCCTTCAGCTTCTCCCAGAGCTTGTTCAAACTCATGCTCATTGAGTCAGTGATGCCATCCAATCATCTCATCCTCTGTCGTCCCCTTCTCCTCCTGCCTTCAATCTTTTCCAGAATCAGGGTCTTTTCCAATCAGTTGGCTCTTCGTATCAGGTGGCCAAAGTACAGGAGCTTCAGCTTCAGCTTCAGCATCAGTCCTTCCAATGAATATTCAGGACTGATTTCCTTTAGGATTGACTGGTTTGATCTCCTTGCTGTCCAGGGGACTCTAGAGAGTCTTGTCCAGCACCACAGCTTTGAAAGCATCAGTTCTTCAGTGCTCAGACCTCGCTATGCTCCAACTCTAACGTCTGTACACGATTACTGGAAAAACCATAGTTTTATGTGACTGCTATTGCAATAGCTGCCTTGGCAGGAGGGAGCCCAGGGCCTGCAGCCAGCAAAATGCCCGTTCCATGCGGCAGTCAGCAGTGCTGTCATTTCACTTATTGATATCTCGACTCATATTACACAGGCGTTTAACTCAACATCCAATTTCTAGCAAGGAGGAGCAGACAGAGGTCATCAGATGAACCGGGATTCAATCCGTTAGGCAAAATTAACATATTAATGAGATGATCTGCTTTAGTTCAAATTCTGCCCTAGGAATCTCCTGAGGGTTTTCTTAACGGTTAACAAAAATGCCTACCCCGCATCGACTCATTAGTAAAATACACCACTTTCGATATCAGACAAAACGCTAAATGCCAGGGCATCTGTCTGACTTTGATTTGCCTTCCAGGCCTGTGGGTATGAGAAAGGGGGAAGCGTGAATTAAAGAGCATGTCCTCTTTGGAACACGGATGTACTAATTTTATTTGGGCAGCGAGGTTGGGGGATCTACCCATATCAGGTTTTGTCTTCAGTCATCTCCAGGCAAGGAGGTGAACTGACAGTTACCTAAGTAATTCAAAGTCAGTTTAGGAAAGAGATGAATCCTGTTTGGCACAAAACCCTCAGATGGAGCCAGAGCTGAATCAGACCCTGTGGCTGATGGCTGGCACGTCAGACCCCAGATGGGGTAAGAAATAGGAACATCCTAGCATTGTTTGCAGTGTAGAGGGCTGATTCAGAGTTCACCCCCTGCCATAAAACAGGGGGCCACCAGATATTTGGATGTGACCAACATCTTCCAAGGGTTTCCTTGGTGGCATTAGTGGTAAAGAATGGAGACGCAGGAGATGTGGGTTCGATCCCTGGGTCGGGAAGATCCCCTGGAGCTGGAAGTGGAAACCCCCTCCAGTAGTCTTGCCTGGAGAATCCCGAGGACAGAGGAGCCCAGTGGACTATAGTCCATGGGGTCACAAAGAGTCAGACATGACTGAGCAACGGAACGCTGGGGGAACATCTTCCAAAATATCCTGACTAGGAATCATAGAATCCTAGGTCCTGAAAGCAAAACCAAGCCAGAGCGATAAGCCAACAACATTCATTTGTAAGTAAATGAAATATGATCATCACAGCTTCAGAGGTTGAACAAATTAAGATTCACAAGACATAAATGTCTCACTAAAGATTTCATTAATGCTAAGTGTCAAGCTTAGAATAGAAACCCAGATCTCTCGACTTCCAACTCCCTTTAAAAAAATTAAAACTGAGTTAAAAGATAAAATTTCTGTATTCATAAATTAACTACCATCTTGAATATCCACAAAAATGAGATCTATATAACATCTCAACCCACTAGCCCAAAGTACAGTAGAAAGTGCGGCTTCATTTTTCACTGATCATGCTCTTCTCTTTCTTCGCCCGTTTTACTAAGATTTAATTGCATGCAATATCGTATAAGTTTAAGGTATACAACCTGTTGACTTGCCACACACAGACCGCAAAATTATCATTCTTTTCTTAACAGGGTTCCTTTCCTCCCTTCATAATAGTTCTGAGTACAAACCCTTCTTTTTATGAGGTTCCTGCTATTTAAATTTTAAAGAGCACTTTGGATTATCTTTGCCAGCTAATAGTAGATTTTGGAAATTGTTAAGGTTTGTGATTAGTCTGCCCCCCAGAAGATGACAGACAAGAATGTTTGGAAGAACTGGAATCAACAGTCATCTCAGAATCCCTCAGAGCACCCAGGAAATGGACACCTGTCTTTCTAACAATCACCTTCAATTATATGTACTCCAAACTTGAGGTTCAAAAGAACCTTTATGAAAATTAAATTAACTAGCTAGTGACTTGTAGCAAGTGGCTATTGTTGGCAACCAACCACCCCAAAATTCACTGACCAAACAACACAGGAAGTCCTTGTAATGGTTCTAGGTCCTTTTGTCAGTGTGGGTGGCCTGATGGGGGTTGGCGGGTCTAAGACAGCCCCCCACCCAAGGGCCTTGGGGTTGGCCAGCCTTTGGCTGGCTCACAGCATCTCTCCCCACCCGCAGAAGAGCCTGGGCTCACGCGTGAGGGGCAGCGACAGGGAACTCAGAGGACCCGTGTGAGGCCTTAGAGTTGGCGAATCTTCACTTTGGCTGTATTCGCTTGGCTGCAGAAAGACACAGGGGCAGCTCAGACACAAAGGCAGAGAGAACAGACCTAACCTCTTGATGAGAGGAGTGTCAGAGCAGAACTGGACAGGGCAAGGATGCAGAGACGCAAGCAACTGGGGGCAGTTTTGCTCGCATGCTTCTCCACTTTATTTATTAGCTCACTCACCTTTCAAACGGGGAGTTTGAAAGGTGCACCCCGTTCTGCAAAGCACACTGCTGGCTGACAGAGACCCAGCTGCAAAGAACAGAGCGACAGAGGGCAGGCTTATCCTCAGGGACATGTCCACGGACACACGTGTTAACTATATAGATTATCATCTTGGGAGGAAATAAAGAAACCATTTATATTTTTTAAAGGTAGCTTTAAAACTATGCTTTTTTAAAAAATCAATTTTCTGACCATTTCAATGTGGGAGACGTTTTTGGAAAAACTCAGGTTTCGAGTCTGACATGTGGGGTTCATACTCCAAGCCCACTAATTCCTGTGTGACAAGTGCCACTTGCTCAACCTCTCTGAACTCCAGTTTCATTATCTGAAGAGCATGCTCAGTTGCTTCACTCAAGTTCCACCCTTTGTGACCCCAGGGACTATAGCCCATCTGTCCATGGGATTCTTCAGGCAAGAATACTGCAGTGGGTTGCTATTTTCTACTCCAGGGGATCTTCCTGACCCAGGGATCAAACCCAAGTCTCCTGCATTGCAGCCAGACTCTTTATCATTGAGCCACCTGGGAAGCCCCTATCTGAAGAGAGGAGACAATAATTCACTCCACACGCTAATGTCAACATTAGCTGCAGTAATCCCTGGCTCAAAGCCCAGCTCATTTATAGTTAATTTCCAATAAAAGTAACATAGGTAATTTTCCAATTTTTTCAAAAAATTGGAAAAAAAATTCCAAAAACCACAATAAATGCGGCTCACCACCTATTACCTCTGCACCTA
The DNA here is from genome assembly GCA_020226075.1 of Hydropotes inermis. Taxonomy (NCBI): domain Eukaryota; kingdom Metazoa; phylum Chordata; class Mammalia; order Artiodactyla; family Cervidae; genus Hydropotes; species Hydropotes inermis. Next base: position 78,231,052 of record CM035276.1, on the reverse strand, counting down.
GGAAAAAGCCAGGATGGAAAGCATATTTTAAACAAGACGGTGTATCAAGAGACAAAAAGCTAAAGGCTTGGAGCTGACAAAAACTAAAAATGTCCTTTCGTTGAAAAGCTCATCCTCCTCCATGAGAAAATGGTATTAGAACAAGGCACACCCGGTTTAAATTGCGGGGAGGTTTCCTTCCTGGTGTTTTCTTTAGGGAGAGGCAGGATCACCCAGAGCCAGGCTGGGGCATCCTGCTGTCGTCTCCGAACGGCCGCTGCGCTGTTGTTTACTCGGGCAGAGCTGCCCGTGCGCGCCAATGACAGGTGCAGAGGAGCTGAACAGGTACCCGTTCGGTTAACTCCACCCAGCAGGACAGGTGCTCAGCGGGGGGAGCAGAGGCCAGACGCATTTCCCCAGCGAGAAATGAAACAAGAGCGTGGGCACTGCTGGCAAAGCAATGGATTTCAGCCTTCATATAAAATAGACAAGCCTTAGCCTCTGCCCTCCTGGCTCAAGACAGAGCTACAGGAGAAGGCTCATGGGTTTTTATTAGCCTAATAAATCACTGAATTTCTTACATACATTATTAAATCTATTTGGCCCTCAAATAATATTTGCAAATCACATAACAGTCATTATCAAAAAGGAAAAGCACCCACTGTTCGATACTAAAAATGCCGTAGTCTCATAGATCTGAAAGATTATCATTTTTTCCCCCATGTCACCTAAACACATGCATTTAGGGAAAAGTACACAGCTCTTTATTGGTTGGATAAGCTGACCTATTCTTGAAATAATTTATCACACTATCATGATTAATATTTGTATTTAAATGTTATTGTGTCCATAGTATGTGGTAATTTTTAAAAGAAGGATGGTAATTTTTAACCATCATTTTATATTTATTATGAAGTATTTAAAACAATTTTGAGTAATACAATACGAAACTTTGGTAAACCTCTCACAGATTTTATTTCTCTGGATCCTTTTATTTCAAAAAAAAGTGTATCTTACAAAAAAATGAAAAAAAAATGTGCAATTACAGATAAAAGGTTCATAGCTCTTTAGGAAATCATTATGCATATGGGTGTTTTGGTAAGGAAATGGAGCAGAAGGAGAATTATTTAGAAAGCAGGTTTTGTCTTAGATATTTTGCTAAATTGTGTAGTTTTGGTTGTCATGGCAATAAGTACCATGATTTAAATGTCTATGCAGAAATAGAAGTCACTCCTACCATATTCAAAAGAATCAAAGAAATCTCATTACTTAATGGGGAAAAATTCCCAATTTGGATGAAGGAGGGAAAAACACGGTACGCCAAATTTATTTTTCTGACAAACTGCTTGTTATTTAATCTCTGAAACAAAAATAAAGACAAAATATTTAGAATTAAACAACAAAGGAAGAGCTACATACAAATCTCCTGGAATGCACTAAGAACTCAGAAAAAACTTCATACACTCAGGTCAACAAAATCATCAGAAACTATGAAACAAACATTCCAGTGAGGAAGTCAGACCAAAAAAAAAAAAAAAGAGAAAAAATTTCAGTCAAAATAGGGTATCATAAACCTGCAAAGATTAGTCAGATAAATAGCATAAACATGAGAAAGGACAATTAGACAAATAAACTGATTTTTGAAGGTAATTCCCACAGGCAAATTTAAGCAAGACGTGTCAATGAAACTGGGGCAAAGGCATAAATAAATAATATCCGGACTGTAAGCTGTCAAGCTAGAATTATAAGAGATACTGACTGGAGGATTATCAACAGAAGAAAACTGTGATTTTAGTTGGTAAATGTACTTAAAAATCTTAAAGTGGACCACTTTCTAGAAAATATATATGACTTTAAAAAGAGAGAAAATAATCTGATTAGAACCACAAACTTTAAGATAGTATTCATAGGTCAATTCTCCCTGCACCTCCTCAAAAAATTTTTGGGAGAATTTCACCAGACACTCAAGGCATATATAATTTTCATTTAAAACATCTTAGGAGAGAAGAAGAACAGAATGCTCTCCATTTATCCTTAAACACAGATGCAGAGGGTAAGCTGGCTGGATGGCATCACTGACTCAGTGGACATAAATTTTAGCAAACTCTGGAAGATAGCAGGGGACAGAGGAGCCTGGTGCACTGCCAATCCAAGGGGTCTCAGAGTCAGACACAACTTCCCCACTGAGCAAAAACAGCAAAAACAGACATAAAATCAAAAGATCCTATAAAAAAAATCTTATCTCATTAATGAAAATAAATGCAAACGTCCAAAATAATGACTAGAGAATCAAATTTAGTACATCATGACCAACATAGGACTTACCCTGAAAATGAAGAATTACTCGACATCAAAAATACCTACATCACTAAAATTTGCCACATTAAGTAAAGGAGAAATAATCTTAATAGATAAAAGAAAGACATTTAACGAAACAGAATCCATCTATGGTTGAAAACATTCAGCAAAGATTATCTACTGGAACTATACCTAAACAGATTACTCAGTGACAAATATTTAGAGGTATTCACATTAATTTAAAAACAAGACAAGAACAGTCTACTATCACCACAAATTTTCACATTGTACTGGGAGTGCTGGCCAACGCAATAAAATAAGAATAAACAGAATGATAAAAAAGACAAAGAAGACAAGATAACCATGATCATTTTCATGAAGATGTTCCACTGGAAAATTATTAGAACTAATAAAGTCAGCAGGGTTTCTAGATATAAGATCAACATATGAAACTCAAGATTGAGTATCCCAATAAACAAATTAAAATATAATAGAAAAAGAACATTCATCATAGCAACAGAAAGTACAAAGTACTTAGAAAAGAACGAAATAAAAATGTGGAAGAAATTGATAGAAAAAACACAAACATATTGAAGAAATTAAAGAATGTATGAAGAAATATAGAAGAAAACATATATATTTCATATTTGTGAAAGCAAAGAATCAACAGTCTAAAAAGGCTATTTCTTTCCATATTAATCTATAAATATATTTCTTCACAAAATCCCAAATGAATTTTTTAATGGACTGAATCAAAATGACTATAAAATTCATATGCAAAAATAGACACCGAGAGATAACCAAAACAAATAAGAAAAATAAGAACCTATTATGAGAACTTACTTATTAAAACAATAGATTACTGATACAGTTTAAGTCAAATAGATTAAAAATCAGGAGGGGGTAAAAAAGTATTTCTAATAAATGAGATAGGGATAATTGAATATCCATCTAAAATATAACATTAAATCAGTTTCTCATATAAACACAAATAAATTCCTGATGTACGGAAAATCTTCAGGTTTGGGGGGGAAATGTAAGATGACCTTGAAGTAGGAAAAGAATGACTATGCTAAGTCCCTGAGTCAGGTCACTGTATATAACCGAACAGCGACCACCACGCATACATGAGCACATCACCACGGGGGCAGTGTAGAGCCTGCTTTGCCGTGTAAAACCTCACTGGTACTCAGAGAAATGCAGGTTAATACTCTCCCCACAATTCTGCTACTAAATATATACCCCAGGGAAACCTCTAAACAGGTATCTGAGGATGCAACACTATAATTGAGCAGGAAGAGACCTAAGCACTTGTCCATGCAAATGCGAGCAGATGTGGGCACTGTGGTTTCTCTGCAGGGGAATTCTAGCAGCAGAAGCAAAGAATGAGTTAGCTCACCAGGTGTCAATACCGTTAAATCTCAAAGCCGTGTGGAGTTACAAAGGGGACCGCGGCACTAACGGTACGGTCTGAGAGCAGTTCCTGACTTCTTGGCGACTCACGATGTTACACACTTGTTATGAAACGCCAACGTCCAAATGAATTTTTAAAACTGTGGGATATTTACACAGAATCGATGACAGAGACTTCCTGCCTTTGAGCAGGAAGGAGAGGGATGGATTTATGCAGGATACACAAAAGTAACTTCAGCTTTTAGCTGCAATTTTCTATTTCTTTTGTGTTAAAAAATTCTGAAGGAAAAGTGGCAAATGTTAATCATATGAGATAATAGGTAAGGCTCTTCCTGATTACTAAATCTTTCACCTCCCCCAAATACACTTAATGAAGGAAGCTACACATGCTAAATGGAAAAAAAAAAAATCAAAAGTCTATTTTCCTTTTCTCACAAATGCACAGCAGGTATTTTAGTATTTCTATGAGGCATCTTGGGAGTTAACAATATAAATTCATTTATTAAGAAGTGTTTTACATCATAATTAATAAGGCAGTGTACAAAACATCATTTTACCAACTCTTAATTACTTACGAGTGTTGGTATAAATTTTCATATTATCTTTCTTTTGGATTTGCAATATCCATCAGAGAACTTAAACCTATATAATCTTTTTAATAAAGTTCTAAGAGGGAAAGATAAAACTAATTAGTAGATACTTGGGTCTGAATCAGATTTATTTACACATTCAGTCTCTGCTTCAGGTCCAGGTTTTGCTTTGTAGTTTTGTGTCTGAAATGAGCACAGAGAAACAGAATGAGAAGCTACTTAGGATTCACAAGTGATGTTAAATATACCAATATGATCAGATGTTTTCTGGTGGAAATTAATTTCCAATTTTGTTATCAAAATAGCAGTGAAAAAACATTTAATTTCTAAACATCGTTCTCCTTACTTCACTTTCTGATCACCCAGTTTATCATTTAGATAGTTAATTTATTTTGGTCTCAAAAATCCTATGTGTGTGTGTGTGTGTGTGTACCTGTGGGTGACTCATGTCGATGTATGGCAAAAACCACCACAATATTGTAAAGACATTATCCTCCAATTAAAACTAGTTAGTTAATTTAAAAAATTCTGTGTGTGCACAGGCTAAGTTGCCTCATTTGTGTCCGACTCTTTGCAACATTATGGTCTGTAGCCCACCAGGCTCCTCCGTCCATGGAATTCTCCAGGCAAGAATACTGGAGTAACCACTAAAAATTCTTCCTCACCGAGATTCGTTGAGTATAATGGGAGAGATGTGTGTGGTTAAATTAAAAAGTATTTCATTTTGATATTCTTCTGCTTCTTAGTGGTCACACAGCCCCATCAAGCCCTGCCCTGCACTATTGGGAATTAACACAGGTCAGCTAGTGGATGGTCCCAAAGAGGAAAGGTATTTAAGCCCGGAGGGAGGTGACAGTTACAGTAATTCCATTACAGATTCGGCAGGCACGGGGCAGGGGGTGGGGAGGGAGCGAGCAGATATCCGACAAACTGGGTTGCTTCTTTTCAATAAAAACTTTTCTGCAGCTTCTGACTCAGGAAGGAGGAAGTTGCCACCTTAACGTCTCGGGTTGGAGAGAGTGACGGCAGACCCTCGGCTAAGACGAAGGTGACCATCTCTGCAGAGGCAGGGCAGGACGGGCGTGGGGGATGCGCTGAGGCCCTCTGGAGAGTCTCAAGTCCCAACAAAGGGCGACTGCAGTCGCCTGGGACGTGCCCAGTGATGTGGCCACTGGAGGAGATCAGTCCTCGAAATTCAAACTCAAAGAAGTAACCTGACCAAACTGACCTCCTTGCAAAAGAGGAAACAGATTTTTTAGTAGGAACCATCTGTAACTCTTGATGGCTATATTCAGTCCTTTAAAAAACTCATAGACATTTATTAAAAAAAAATCTTTTGTTTAAACAACTTAAGAAAAAAATAACCACCCACACACACACACACAGCCCTGATCTGAATTTTTAGACATTTGCATCCTGGGAAACAGGAGGAGATGGTGCAGAAAACATAACAAATCCAGCTGCACAAAAAGCTAAAACAACCTGTAGGTAGAATTTGGAAACTGTTCTAAGATGCTAGGTAAAGCATTCACATTTACAGGTGATGTACGCCAACAGTATGGGCGTGAACAGAATCCAGAAGATGTTTCTGATGGTTTGTCTGTAATGCAGAGGACAGGGATCCATCTTCAGGCCCCGAGAGTTTCATAAACTAAGACATTGACTTCCTGTCCCTGACGGATGAGATCCTTGACAAACACTCAGTTACAGCTGCAAATTTAATTCACTGAAAATAATCTTAAAAAGATTAACATTCTTACCCTCATATTAGTTTAGTAAAAATCACATCTATCAGGGAGTGTCTCAGTGTATGTTTTTAACAATCACAGATTATATCTAAAACTACAAAGTCAATTTTCTAATTAAAAAAAAAAGTCAACAACAAAATCATTACAAATTATTTGATGTAAAAATCCTCAAAAACTAGCAGGAGACTATGAACCACATTGACAGTACTATCTCAGAATTTATCAATTTATTTAATCAACTGATTAAGAAGTTAATACAGTCCAGCTACATTATTTGTTGTTGGTTTTCTTTTTTTGAGAGTCCCCCAAAATTATATGAAAAACTGTGTATTTATTCCATTCATCAGATTCTCAAACTGGACTTTGACCTTAAAAAATGTCTATTATAAGTACATTAAGTGCTACCTGATTGCATCAATGAGAAAAAAATGGAAATCATAAAGAAAATTCATTATATCACATCATGCATATTATATCATTTCAATACAATATACCACAAAACAGTCAATTCTGTTTAAAAATCCTTGGAAATTCAACCAATGTGTATACATACTGCTGACTATTCATAACTAATAGTATACACACGTAGCTCTCAGTAGAAGAAAGCCAAGAAGAATTCCCAAATGAAAACTTCAGCATAAATCCACTCAGCCCAGTGAATTCACCTTGTCTTCATCTCAGAGCATGAAGGTAAAGCTCTTCTCTCACTCCAGTTCAGGGAGGCAATCTTCAGACCAGCTGCATAGGATCCCAAATCCTGACCTGGGTTGGTTTTAAACCAGCCTCTAGAGTTCTTCAAGGCTATCCTTACTCTTTCCCCATTTGAAACACCTGCTGCCTCTAGGAAAGAGAAACAAGTCTCACCTATGAAGAAGTGCCATTTTTCAGAATATGAAACTTAAACACTGCTTGCTACAATCTCACAAGCGCAGATTCGCTGCATGCATTTCGATGCATCTCATGCTGTCAGACGCTGGAGGGGAGCGTGCCCACCTGACGCCCCAACAGGACCGTAAATCCACGTCCCTCTGCTTTTCCGTCTCGGTCCAGAGTGAGGTGCTGGCTGTGAGACGCCAAGACCCACTGTTAACACCACCATCCTTTACAATGACTCACCCAGACTGCTGGGGAGCACATGTGCCATGTGGCGATGCACTGATGCAAACCTCTCTGGAGACCCGGGACATTCCATGCCGACTTACAAAATCACTTTCTTATAAATTAAAACATATGAATTTAGAAGTGAAAGTGTGAGTTGCTCAGTCGCATCCAACTCTCTGTGACCCCCTGGACTGTAGCCCTCCAGGCTTCTCTGTCCATGGGATTTTCTCCAGGCCAGGATACTGAAGTGGGTTGCCATTCCGTTCTCCAGGGGACCTTCCTGACCCAGGGATCGAACCCACATCTCCAAGTCTCCTACGCTGCAGGCGGGTTCTTTGCCTGCTGAGACACCGGAAAAGACCCCTTTGCTGAGAAAGAATGAGGGCAGGAGGAGAAGGGGATGGCAGAGAAAGACATGGTCGGATGGCATCACCGACTCGATGGACATGAGTTTGAGCAAACTCCGGGAGATAGTGAAGGACGGGGAGGCCTGGTGCGTTGTGGCCCATGGGGTCACAGAGGTGAGCACGACTTAGTGATGGAACAACAACAGTGAATTTAGAAATGAGATAAGATACCAAAAATACACTCCTGGTAATTTTAAGAATTAAATCATTGCATTGATGTGTGGACTTTAAAACAAAAAATACTTAAAATAACTTCAATCTCTGTTTAAAATAGTCCAGCTTTCTCACGGGTATAGCTGTTCTACACCCCTTCCTGTGTCTCAATCACGTTACAGTTAGACTGGGTAGAGGAAGGAGGATTTAGTAGTTTGACAGATTTCACAAGTGATATATTTTTTCCAACAGCCTTCTTTTCTCTCTCCAGGACCAATCTAAATCTACGGATCGAAGGACAAGGCCTCTGGACAGTTCCTGGTCTGGTACGGTGACCCCTGCCTCCCAATGAGAGGCAGGTTCACTCTGATGTTCCAAGCCCAGAGCCCTCATCCCTATTTGACCAGCCACCTGTCTCCCAGGGCTCACAGGGCTGGCATCTCAGAGATCCCAAGACTCCCCCCTGGTCCAATGCTTCCTCCACCACGTGGCCAGTTTCTCTGTCTACTCACTCACCTACCTGTCCATGCAAGGATACCACATGACTTTTTCCTCAAGGGACCCCCACCAAGTGGGAAGTGCCATGGTTACTAAGCCTCGTGGACTTTATTTTTCCAACAATCAAAGCCCACAGACTGCGCTCTGGACCCCAGGAAGCACTCTGCAAGCGTGTCACAGACGTTTCAAGGGAGAAGGGAAGGAGGGGAGGGCCGTGGGTGCCGCTCAGCGGTAACCAGCACCTCTGCTTCCTCTAAACTCGGCCCCGGGTCCCAGCCGCGCACTCGAGTAGCGACACTTGTTACTGCGGTTCAGTCGTGGCTGAGTCTGTGCGACCCCGTGGACTGCAGCCCGCCAGGCGCCTCTGTCCATGGGGTTCTCCAGGCACAACACTGGACGGCGAGTGGCTTGCTGTGTCCTCCTCCAGGGGATCTTCCTGAGTAGCCACATCCCTGTTCTTCAGTTATTTCCTTTATCTGCTATTCTCCAAACAAGCAGGATTACAGAATCAACATAAAATCAGGAGACTGGACTACACCTAGGGTTTCCTCCATCTGCCTGTCTTTCCCAAGCTTCGCGTCTCCACGGATGAACTAGGAAAGCTCCCTTCCAGCCACGGCCACCAAGATGCTCCTCGGGAACCAGCCCGCTGAGTCCGGCACTATGCTGACCCCTGAAAGACCAACCGGAATTCTCACCACCAGCTGCTGAGCAGACGAACCGGCCTGGAGACATGAGAACTCAGGATGGAAAGGGGTCAAAGTGAACCGGAGGCTTTGGTGTCTGACGACATTTGGAGAGCTCTCCAAATTTTCTATCATTCACTGAAGTAATTAATCTTAAATACTTACACGCCTATGTTTAGCTCAACTAAAATATCAAAAGAATGTAATATAAGCATCTTTAAGACTTCAAAGGCTCAGTGACAAACAAAAAATCTCCATATGTATGCCTGAAACTCAGTTTATCTACTGTATTATAATCTGCAGGCCAAAGTGTGCTCTCCAAAAATGTGGATTCCAGATCACGGAGACATAAATGAATAAATGAATGAATGGATAAAGTATGTCTTCATTGCTCCTCTACTAAGTCATCTCCTAAACTTCATCTACTTATAACCTTCCATCTATCAATACTTTCTGTTAAGGTACTTCTCTGGTAAAAAGGGGCTGTTCCACAGGTTATATTTCTCAGGTGTCCCCATATATATAAACCATTGTATTCAGAACTCATGATGAAAATGAGTGAAAATAAACTAGAGGTTTCTATGTCTGAAGAAATTTCCCAAAGTTTCCACAACTTCTCTACCTCTCCAAGACTCTACATTACAGGTGCCTCTCAGTAGGCATGTTAATACCAAAACTCTGCTCACGATGTCAGTGCAGGAAAAAAAAAACAAAAACTTAAAATCTAACAGTGATAATTCAACCCTGGAAATGAAATGCAGACAGTGGGAAACAGGTCCAATTACGGGAGATGCAAAAATGAGTTATCATTTGAACATTTCCAAGCTATTATTGTTCATTACACCTCAGGAAGAATCTGTATCTCATTTCATAACCACAAGGATGATAAACCTATTTGGGACCGAAGTACAAAATGTAGAATTTTTTTAAAATGTATAATCTTATTAATATACGTACTCTACTATGATCCAGAAAATGAACTCAGCATTCTAGGAACAAACATGTCATCTGCCTAAATGTCATTTATTTTCCCCTCACAACTTGTTAGAGTGCATCTTATTTATATTTATTCTCTCTTGTAAATTTCACAAAAATTGTATAGTGTGATAAATATGTCAATACTGTAAAGGGTGCCTGCCCATGTTAGCCTCGGGGAGATACAGATATACGTAGATAATACAGATTTTCTGACATAGTTACAACATTTTTAGAAAGTTGAGGACTCATAAACAATAAAAGTCTGTCCTGAGTTTATCCAAGTTTTGAGACTTCTCGTGGCTTAGGAAATGGGTTTGTAAATCTGCTAAGCTTTCCATGAATCTCAACGAATTAAAAACACTGCAAATACAACCTTTCTATGCATTATATCTGTATTGAAACTCAGGTTTGGGTGAGTCATGGGTGAAACAGAGGGGAAAAAAAAATGGGAGTTATGACTCAAATGAGAATACTGTCTTTAGGAAGTCAAACTTCCGATACATTAACTTATCTCTACTTTTCTAATAATCCCTGTCTTTGTTCATTCACTTAGTAAATAAGAATAAAGGTAAGACTTACATCACAAATTTGCACTTTGACACGGTAACAGTATTCTCACTGAAAGGGAAATAAAGAGTTTTCCGAGGTTTATGTTTCCCTATCTGTGCGGTCAAAAATCCAGACTTTGTGTCAGTTTTCCAATTGTATAATCTAAGTCTCTATAAGATTTAAATGGCAAGTGGAAATTTCCTAAAAGTTCTTACATGCAGCTGGACTTAAATACGTTAAGTTTTCAATGTCAGCTTCAGCAGAACAGCCAGTAACTGTATACAAGACACATTTGGTAGTCTTAGCCTGCTAGTGCTAGTCTGTGAATCGTCTTCATATTTAAAGAGAAATCACAAAGTAACTGATAGTGAGAAATAACGACAAAATCCAGAGTCCGCACCACATCCAAGAGTACAGTTTACCTGCCTAAATGCAGGTAACGCTACAGGGACCCTCAAGTCACAGATCATATATGGAACATGCCAATCAATGCTCAGGCTCTTTTTTATGTGTATGTTTTAGTGAGAATTCTAGTGTGCCTTTGTCCTTGGAATCTGCTGAGGTGTCTGCATGTGTTTAAGAACGTTCCCGTTAACACACGGCCATGCTAATGGTTTCCAGGGACCCTCTAGGAGAAGTGGCTCTCAGGAGTTTGGTGAAGTCTGCACGGACAAGAAAGAAAGCCTCAGGACGCGGCATTCAAAGACCAGCAGGCGTGTAAACCCTTCTGGATTCGATTTCGCTTTCCGTGGCCTGACCTGCCCAAGGTCATTATTAGCGTCATTATTATTAGTCATTATTATTAGGTCATTATTATTAGTCCATTGACAAGGTGCCGGGGGATCTATCATCTTTAGATGATCAAACAGCCCCCAAAAGCTACTGCTTAAAGATGACTGAGGCCAGGAGTCAAAACGGTTACCATAGAGATGCTTCGTCAAATAACCCCCAAAGGAAGGAAAGAGACAGGAGGGGCGACCGAGCTGAAACACAGCATCCGATCGGGTCTAGAGAGTCATGGGCGTCTCAACGAACTGCAGGGCTTCACATATGCTCGAACTGTCTTCTTCCCAAACGTACACTTTTTTTTAATACTTCTTGGTGCTCAAAAGGCCATGTATGCCTCCAGCCCAGAGAGAAGGCATTTGCGTCTCTATGCACAAGACATGATTGATTAATTCACCTGGGGCGGGGGTGGGTAGGTGTGTGTGTGGTGGGGGCTCAAATCCCTTAAAAATAGTCTGCGAAATCCTGGAAGTAGAATCACCTCCCTAAAATGAAAGGTTTTAGTGACTCTGGACTTGGAAGCATCCTTAAGAGTGTGCCTGGGCGAGTCGCCCCTGTGGGAAGGACAGGTGATCAGGTGACCGTCACACCTACCTGCCGGGCTCCTCGTCACCGTGGAGGCAACAGTTCGCCGCGTTCACCAGAAAGCTGAACAGACGACCGTACAGAGACTTGGCCAGGAGATCCCGGTAAAACTCAGCCATGGCCACGGTGTGCCGGCGTGTGAGCACCTCTCCTGGAAGGGCGAGGAGGGGAGGGTCAGTGAGCACGGGGCCGTCCCTGATCAGAAGCCAACAGCGCTGGGCTGTTTGCCCCGCCACACCCGCACGCGTCAGAAGATGCGACCAACACACCACGACTCCGACAAATGCAGCCTCTGCCAGCGATTACAAAAACACACAGCGCTGACTTTGAGAAAAAGAAAAAAAAAAAATTCCAACGGAGGAGGAGTCCTCAAAACCACGGTCCAGAGGCAGGCCGGTGAGGCAATGAGCTCCAGTGAGTGAGACAGGGACGTCTGGGGAAGCCCCTCTGCCTGCAGACGGACACCGCAGAGACCATCTCGGGGATTGGACGGTGTGTGCGTGTGTCCAGCCGTCAAGTCACGTCCGACTGTGCGTGCAACCCCACGGACTGCAGCCCGCCAGGCTGCAATTTCCTCTGTCCATGGGATTTCCCAGGCAAGGATACTGGAGTGGGTTGCCATTTCCTCCTCCAGGGGATCTTCCCGACCTAGGGATCGAATCTGCACCTCTTGTATTGCCCGCCTGGGCAGGCAGGCTCTTCACCACAGAGCCACTCGGGAAGCCCATGAACTTGGATGGAATCAGAGTCTAATTCCAAGCACGCCATTTATTAGGGAGTCGATGCTCAAGTTTATCTAGCCTCTGTGAATCTTAGTTTTCTCATTCACTAAAGTGGAAAGGGGAGGGGATGGTTGGATGGCATCACCGACTGGATGGACATGAGTTTGAGCAAGCCCTGGGAGTTGGTGATGGACAGGGAGGCCTGGCGTGCTGCAGTCCATGGGGTCACAGAGTCAGACACAACTGACTGACTGAACTAAAACTGGGAAGAGTCAAATCCATGCCTTAGCAAAATGTGTGCCAACTAAAAACTCCAGTGCTCACAGCACCTGCTACAGCTCCCCTGAGTTCACGAGTGCCCAGGAGGCAGCAGCTCTTATTACGGCTGATGAAGCGGAGGGAAAACGGTGCTTGCCATGGAGGAGGGCAGGCTGCTGCCACATACACAGACACAGCCGATGGTTTAACTGAACAAATCCTCTTGGATTGACGACTTTGTCTAAAATGACCCATTACCTAAAAAAAGGTGACGGGCTCACCACAATGGTCTCTCAAGAGCATACAGATGCTCACCAAGGTGGAAGGCAAAGTACAGAAAACCTTACCCTTGAAATACTGGATGTCAGTGGTTAAAGCAGAGGCCAGCTCATCCGAAGATACCTGCAGCATTCCAGCCACTGAAATTAAAGCGGTAATGAAAGCATCAAGTTACACACATGCTGACAGTGAGAACGTGGCATTTAGAGCTGAGAAGTGTGTACAGACCCATTAGAGTATGTGTCTATTAAAGACACTGAACTATCACTGTAACTGGCAAATTCAACTAGAGAAACAGCTTGATTAAAACGCCGAGGAGTCCCCAGGCCCTCGGCATTAAGCTGCTGCAGGATTTTCCCCTCCTCACCCTTACTAACAGCCCAGGATGCCTTTCCCCCCAATTCCTAGCTAAATCACTTAGATACGGGGTGAAGATAACGGTGGTCAACACCATCATCATTATCTGGTTTTAAGGTTATTTTGGAAAAAAAATAGCTGGGGGCTGACTAACAAGGCCACTTCAAAGGAGAGAGGTTTTTGGCAAGATCTTTAAAGGGCAGCAATTATGTTCTGTTTAAATGTTTAGTTAATAATATGCCCTCCATAGAGGGTGGAGGGGTGGGGCGGAGAATGCGCAGAACATATGATATAAATAAGCCCGATCACGTGCCAAAGCATCAACACGGTTACCGAGGCGGGCGGCGTGGGGACATCAACGTGCCTCTTATTAACTCACATGACCAGAAAGACAAAAGAAGAGAGAAGATCTGGGTTTGTCTTCCCCACCGCCCGCCCTGAATCCCACTCCCGCAGAAAGTGGGCGCGATTCCCCTGACTTTTCTGTGCTGTGTCTCCATCTCGTGGCCAGTTCGGAGAACTGCACGCCAAGGCATCGCTGGTCCATGAGTTCCACTGACCTTGCTCCAGGAGCTGGAGGTCAGACACCAGCGCCGAGTCGGCGTCGGAGAGAGCGGTGAAGCCCACGTCGCCGAGGTGCAACACGGCTGCTAGAATCACGCACAGGTTCTCCACCTCCTACGCGGGTGACCAACAGAGAAGAGAGAGCGTGCTGCTTAGGAAAGAAAGATGCAGAGACCGGTCCTTTGGAAAACCTCCAAGTAGGTTAAAAAATAATGATGCGCAGCTGTGATTTTTTTTTCGGACTGAGAATGTCCCATAAGGGAACCACCGATCAATGGTAAAAATGGGTACATCCCCTTCAGAGCAAGCAATGGTAACCTTAAAAATTCCCAATAAATTCCTGGTTTCCTAATTGGTATTTTGGGCAGGAAAAGCTCCTGCCGGAGAGAGTTTTTTCTAAGAACAATTCTCATTTGCTTTATAGGCATAGACTTGACACAGTGTGGTCCCTGGGCCATCCGTGAATTTCCTCCTGAACTTCCAGTTTTCATGACAAGGCACAGTTTTATTATTAACGGCTGTAAAATGAGCGCATTGAAAAGGATAACCTGTCATTTTCAGGTATAATCCTCTATGACTGCAGCATTATTTAGACATGTTTTTGGTAGCCTCCAAATCACAAATTAGGGCCTCAGATTTTATTGATCTGTGCCTGTCTGAATAACATTTTCCAAGCTCCTTGAGCTACCCGATATCTCCCTCTCCTGTTTTTTAAATAAATCCAGGATGACAGCTCCCTCTCCTGTTTTTAAATAAATCCAGGAACTCCTCATTAAATTTCCCAGTGCCCCAAGAGAGAGACACACTCCTGGCCACAGACATGAAGACTCTGTCCAATCATCAAGGTTCTCGCAGTTCCGTACCGTGATGGAGACAGAACGGTGAGAAGCCGCCTGAGGTAAGTGACAGTGTGGTGATACTAACAAGCTGCCCTGCGAGCAGGGGGCGGCGGCTGCTCTGTGTCCGCCTGCAGTGAGCAAGCCCCTTGTCGTCTGGCCCGTGATGGAGGGCTGGGGGGCAGGGAGTGGTCATCTTCATGGTCCGGTCTCCCGGAACCACACTCACGAGCTCTGACTCAAGGGCCCTGCCAGACCAGAAGTACCTTCCTCCCAGTCTAAGGGGACTTGATCTTCCCCTGCTGGTGGACTAAATCTGCCACCATCTCAGTCACACCTGAGGATCAAGATGATCACCTTTCGGTCTTGGTTTAAATCGCACGTATCTATTTAAACGAAAGGCTTGTTAGATGCCCTATTTGGCCCCTTATGTGGAAGATGTATTCTGTGTGCCCTGCCTTGGAGGATCAGTCATTGGTTTCTACAGCCCCGTTTCCAAGGGGCTGGTATTTGGTGGAATGATTCCTTACCCACTTCTCTATTCCAGTTTCCCATAAGTGAGTAGAGATTTTAGACATAAATGGAGGAAGGGAAAAGTAGTAACAGCATCAAAACCAACCAACCAACCAAACAAACAAACCAACAGTAGCAAATGCAAAGCCTGAAAAGTAAAGCGGTAGGAGCTAGGGAAAGAAGAAACACAGAGATCGGGCAGGTGGAGCAACGAAGAACAGAATGCCTGTGACTGCACGTTCCTAGAACCCCAGGCCCTGAATGGGTGAGGCTGGCGTGGGGCCAGGTGCCCAGAGCTGTCCGCTGCGGTGAGTCCCCACTCCTCTGTCCTCCTTCACTGTCACCCCACAGCCCCTTCCACCCCTTGCTGCCCCGTGAGCCAAGGGGAAAGACAGGGACCCAAATCGATCAACGAACATTGGGTTTAAGACTAAAAAAATTCAATCTGTGACTAATCTTGGCTCATGAACTACAGGCATACCAGTTACCCATGCAATCTTATGTTGATTGCTAATGAGAAACTGGCTGTCATTTAAAGTGACCCCGTAATGAATGTCGGGGACACAGAGATGATGCATAAGAAAAGATTTGTGGGAATTTCCGAGGTCTTGGCGGCTCAGTGGTAAAGAGTCTGCCTGCCAATGCAGGAGACGTGGGTTTGATCTCTAGGTCGGGAAGATCCCCTGGAGGAGGAAATGGCAACCCACTCCAGTATTCTTGCCTGGAGAATCCCATGGACAGAGGAGCCTGGGGGGCTGTGGTCCATGGGGTCGCAAAGAGTTGGACATGACTGAAATGGCTGAGAACACTTCACATCCCTTGTTCTCTAGACCTGTGTTATTCAATTCAGTAAACACTAACCTCACAAGACATTCTCAGTTTAAACTGATCAGAAATTTTTTTAAAATGTTTAAAAAAAGTTAAAAATCCACATCCTCAGTCTCACCAGCCTCCTCTCCCATGCCTGGCAACCCCAAGTGCCCAGTGACCGCCCTATTGTACAGTGCAGCCTAGAACGTTTCTGGGATTGTGGAAATTCCCATTGTGTTGCAGTGGGTTTAAGCACTTTACATAGTACATTTCAGCTTTGGAGGTATTTGATAATTCTTTAAGAATTAAAAAAAAAAAAAGCATAGCATTCAAGAAGATAGTTTAATGGAATGATTAGATTCCTGTCCCGAGTGGTACTTGGCAGCAGACAGTCCCTTCCATCTGCCATTTTTCTCTTGAGTCAGCCAGTGCCAAGTTCTTATCTGTTTTGCTCACGTGGTCCCTGTCGGAAAAGGTCTCCACCGCCTTCTTGAAGACGGCAGCCCATCTTCACGGTACCCTGTGGCCCTGGGCATAATGTTTGCTCACAGCTCTCTCCCATCAGCATGCAAGCTCCATGAGGCAGAGGAATGTTTTTGAATGAATAACTTTTACAAACTAGCAGAGGGTTGATTTCCTCAGTGGAATATTTAACCGCATGACTCACCAAGTTACTGAAGCCAATTACACTCAGGGCTTGTTTCAAAACAGCAAATTTCTCCCTGTTCAGAGAACGCTCTGCTGTTGATGTATCTTCTCTGAGGGTCTGGTGCAAATACCTGTGAGGAGGAAAAGCAGGCAGGTTTATGGCTTGGCCTGTCAACAAACCCCAGCGGCGAAAAGTCGCTTCAGCCACGTCTGGTCTCCCAAATAATGGAAATCACCTGGACATTGTGTCCCTGTGTTATTTATAAGGCTTTGGTCCGTAAGAGCACATGCTGTTTCCGGAAGGAAGGAAGAAAGGCTCTTGTTGTACCAGAACATATTTACACTCTTTTCCTTGGTTCTCACTTGAGTGGCTCCCCTCCTCAGAGAAGGTCAAGAGTGCTTTGTGTATTTCATATAGAAATCCAGCAGATTCTATCGCATGCTTTGTAATTCGTATTTGTAGCCAAGATTTTAAGTTGAGAGCAATCTACGATTCCTTCTAGTCAATATCTTTTAATTACGAGGTGGATGATTAATTCATTGATTTATTCCCTTCATTAAAAAAGCACAAAAAGGAAAAGAGAAGTTGAAAGTGTTAGTTGCTCAGCCATGTCTGACTCTGCGACCCCGTGGACTGTAGCCCGCCAGGCCCCTCTGTCCGTGGGATTCTCCAGGCAAGAATTCTGGAGTGGGTTGCCATTCCCTTCTCCAGGGGATCTTCCCAACCTGGATCTCCCGCACTGCAGGCAGATTCTTGACCGAGTGAGTTATGAGGGAGGCCTGGGAATAGATGAGGCAAAGAAATGAGCCAGCAGGTCTAGTGAGAGACCAGCAGTGACAAGAAGTGGAGGAGACAGAAAGGCAGGCGGGCGAGAGGAGGGGCTGGCTGTTCACGGGCAGGGAGAACAGAGAGGCGTCAATAACGCGTTGTAAGTTTCCGTCTGGGGAAGCGGGGTGGAGGGGGGCTCATTCAGTCAGGGGGGCTTCTCAAGAGGAGGAGTGCGTTCTTGAGAGAGAAAGACATAGTTTATCATAGTTGTGTTTGCCCCCTTTGAACTACCTGCTAGAAGCTCATGTGGCGTTCCAAGAAATAATCGGCTATAAGGATCTGAAATTCAGAGAAGTCCAGAAAACAAGCCCTGGAAGTCATCGACACCCAGATGACTCAAATCACGGGAGTGGATGAGTGCCCTGGAAAGAAGGCGCCCATGTTTTACAGATGAAGACAGAGCTGATGGAGAAGGGGCCATAGGGGCAAGGGCGGGGGTGAGAGCAGGCAGGTACAGACTCTGTTGGTGTGGACGAGGGGTCTGAAAGGACTCCTGTGTCCTTGACCGTGGCGGCGATGGGGGGTCAAAGTGAAACAGCCCACGGGATGGGTGGGAAGTGGGGAGACTTCAGGAGGCTTATACGGTGAGGCAGAAGCACATACAGACGGGAGGAGGCATTGGAGGAGGAGGGAGAGGGTCTGGCCTCGGGGCCCCTTGGCCCAGTGGAAGGACGCTCCCTTCCCACGTTCGGGTCCGGTGGCCGGACGTCTCAGGGAGTGGAGGGAGCCCTGCTCATGGCCTCAGTGTCCCCAGGAGGGAACGCGGTCGAGGTTCAGGCGATGAGGTGAGGCGGACTTGAGGAATGGATTGAGACTCTAGGCCACTGGCTGTGGACAAGGGACACTGTGGTCAAGCGGAGGGCTTCCCAGGAGGCATTAGCGGTAAAGAACCCACCTGCTGATGCAGGAGACACAGGAGATGCGGGTTCGACCCCTGGGTTGGGAAGATCCCCTGGAGGAGGAAATGGCCGCCTGCTCCAGTGTTCCTGCCTGGAGACTCCCAGGGACAGAGGAGCCTGGTGGGCGACAGTCCGTGGGGTCGCAGAGAGTCAGACATGACCGAGAGACTCAGCACACATGGAGCCAAGCTGGGCGACACGGGAGGTTTAGTGAAATGGCTGAGGACCCCAGGGAGCTCCAGCCGGGCTCTCTCCTTCCCCGAAGACAGGCGAGCTGGGGGGGGGGGGGGGGTTTGGACCAAAATGAAGAGGTCACGCGCAACCATGCCAGCAAGGGGTTGGGTTAGGACGGTCAGAGCCATCGGGCTTAAAATTCACAAAATTCTAGTGACTAAAAGGTCCTAATGATAAGAAGCTGTAACCCATCTTAACTCTTCCTGTTCTTACAGAAGTTTTCTATTCATCTTTGCTGGTGTCATCTTTTCTTTTCCGCTTGTAACGTAGGATAGAATTCCATTCAGAGTGGTTACTTGACATCTTGTAAAGAACAATTAGCTCTCATTAACATTACAGAGTCAAATAAGCAAAACACTACTCTTCCTTTCCACATTCTTGCAAGTTAATCAGTTAATAAACTCCACCTGTGGAGAATTCAAACATTTCTCTAGACCTCAGCATCTCCCACGTTGTGTGTCTTTATGGTGGGAATTTACAGCAGCTCTGACCTACTCCGTGAAGCAGTTAAATTCTGGGCAGAAGGAACCATTGGAGTTAATCTGGGCAAGTTAGGGCTTTTAAGTCTGTGATGGCTCACAAGAAACCCAATCCAAACTGGGGGTTTTCCATGGCAGTTGACCTGATGGCAGGAGTGACGCTTGAAGACTGTTTGCATTTTCCTCAATAATCAGAAAACTTGTTGGTATGAGGACGATGCAAAAAAAACAGAAAACAAAAGCTCGACCTCAATGTCTTCTACACAAACTTTACAGTCCTCCTACTTTTCAGTAAGGCCTGGGTTGATTTCACTAGAAATATATAGGTCTTAACAGCTAATGAAAATGGAAAGGTTAGTATCAGGGAAAAAAAACTAAAAGTCTACTTTTTAGACATTAAAAGTACTTTTTTCCCCTTTGAAATCATTTACTAATGAAACCATAGGACAGGACTTTGAGCGAGCTCCAGGAGATGGTGAAGGACAGGGAAGCCTGGTGGGCCACAGTCCATGGGGTCACAAAAGGGTCGTCAAGACTCAGCAAGCGAACAACAGTAATATCACGCAGGACAGAAAAATCCTAGAAAAGTACGCCTGGTAAAACCCTACAACCAAGAGCACAGCAGAGCTCTGTCTGACCCTTTCTGATGGCATTTTAAACCTTTACTGTCTATAAAATGGACTAAAAGTAGGTTGAATGCGAAATAAAAAAATTCCTCATTTCTCCTTCATGATGACTTTATGCTAATTAAATAAGACACTCTGTGTGATATGCTTTCTAAACTCAGATTGCAATGTACACATAGAATAGGAGTATTTCCTGGAAAAAGTGTATCTTGCATATGTGGAAAGCTTTACTCAGCATGCTTGGTCCTTAATGAATCTCTTTAATCAGATACATAACTAAGTCAAACAAAATAAGGAACATTTTTGGAAATTACAACACATGCTATTAACCATGTAGAATATTTTAAACTGTAAAATATACTTGTCTGTTCTTCTCCGATAGATAAAAGTAATAAACAGCTAAAAAGATCGTAATTCTCACTTCTGGATTATTTTCTCCCAGTGTGAATCACTTGAAGGGTAACAGTCACACATGTGTTTCCAGGTGGTTTTAACACTTGAAAAGAGGTCAGAATGACTGTGGCCCACGATTTATTGAGGTCCCTGGAGACTAGCCTTGCTCCGTGCATGCTTTCCCCCTAATCTCAACACGGTGGCTGAGACCCACCCGGACGAATCTGTGCTTATCATCACAGATGATAAGTGTTTCATCTGACAGCTTCCGACTCTGTCACCTATTCACTGATGGTCCCGCACGTCACCTACAGGTTGGCACGTGCCAAGAGCGTTTGTCAGCAACTGAACGGCAACAGCCAGCCACAAGGGCCTCTGCCGTCTGCCTCTGCGGAGACCCGCCCTGTGCTCTGCAGCCGCGGACCTCCGGCGGCCGCCGCGGGGAGCTCCGGGTGGAGACTGAGGCACTCTGCCCCGGGGGAGCTGGTGGGACACGGCTTCAGATGGACGGATGCGCTCAGGAACCGGTTCCGTGATCCCAAGCCTTGCATCTCCACAGATGTTGGAGAGCACTGAATCCCTTTGTGGCGCCGTCAGCTCCTCGTGACTAGCAGAAAAGTTTTTGTAAAGTAGGCGCCTGATTGCATCGAGCTCCCTCTTCACCAAAATCTTATATTACGGACCTTCCCCAGTGTCCCTCTGCAGCAGCCTCTCAGAGCGAGCTGCGGCGCTGTCTCCCAGGCTGCAGTCCTCGTTTTGCGCCAAGTAATAACCCACAGCTCTCACGTGGCGCATCATTTTTAGCTGACACACAACTCCGCTATTCAGATCTTAGAATATCGATCTTCAGGGTCTTTCATGGCATCTTTTATGTCTTGAAAACCATATACTTGTAACTCAGACCGCCTGCTTTTATCATCTCCTCTTAACTCATACAGAACTCGGAATGGTAGCATTTGGCAACACGGAGATGTGGCCAGAGACAGAAGCATCAGTGACGTGTCATTTGTGGAACCAGGGATCACTGCTGTTTTGTTTTCAAAAGCTCGACAGATCAGGGGACGCTCCAGGTCGTTCCGCCACGGAGCAGAAGATGGCAACATGGAGGCTGGACCATGTCAGAAACAGTAGGTGGGTTGATACTGTTTGATTAACTGGACTCAAAAGGAAAGGCGGTGAGAACTGAAAACACGTGTCAAACACTTCACTGGAGGTTCCGGAAGAACGTCCATTCATCTTCATATCAATCCTGAAAAGCAGAGCTATTGCTGTGCCCATCTGTGATACACGGGAACTGAAGCATGTTTAAGATTTCCACGCCAGCACCTGGCCGACAGACAGCTCCCTCTCTGCTGACCCCTCTGTGCCTCTCGGCTCTCCTGCGAGGGGCTGGAGGAGAGGAGAGGCTGAATGACACCACGAGGCACCTTCCTCACGTTACAATTTGGCTTAAAAATGTGGGGAGAGGAAAATGAGAAGTGGAGTTACTATTACACATGGATGTGTTTTAAACATAATGTAAAGTCCCAGGGGGTTTTAAGATTCCATAGGATAAATTATGATTATTTGATTCTGTCTCAACCCTATGGAGTAGCTGGTAACTGAACAGGACCCCATGGGCCCTGGGGACAGACGCCCCTGAACCCCACCGTGTCCTCCACCTGCCTCTTGTTTGTGGGCAAATTTAGCTCCCTAGGTCTTCCCCAAGTTCCAAAGAATAAACTTAACCAGA
This sequence comes from Hydropotes inermis, assembly GCA_020226075.1. NCBI lineage: Eukaryota > Metazoa > Chordata > Mammalia > Artiodactyla > Cervidae > Hydropotes > Hydropotes inermis. Next base: position 78,209,102 of record CM035276.1, on the reverse strand, counting down.
GAAATGAGAAAATGCAGAAACAGAGGAAAACAGTCAAGCAAGACAAAATTATAATAGCTTGACCATTATGCAAAGAGTGCCAAAGAACTGATGCCTTCGAACTGTGATGCTGGAGAAGACTCTTGAGAGTCCCTTGGACAGCAAAGATCAAACCAGTCAATCTTAAAGGAAATCAACCCCAATTAATTATTGGGATGACTGATGCTAGAGTTGAAGCTTCAGTAGTTTGGTCACCTGATGTGAAGAGTGGACTCACTGGAAAAGACCCTGATGCTGGGAAAGACTGAGGGCAGGAGGAGAAGGGGGTGACAGAGGATGAGATGGCTGGATGGCATCACTGACTCGATGGACATGAGTCTGAGCAAGCTCCAGGAGACAGTGAAGGACAGGGAAGTCTGGCGTGCTGCAGTCCGTGGGGTTGAGAAGAGTTGGACATGACTTAGCAACTGAACACAACAATCATTAAACAGTGATTAATGATTAAACAAAGTCAAGGACCTTTAGTTCCTCCCCAGGAGCTATAGACACTATTCTTTAGCCATGTCCTTGAGCTATTTTGCAGATACTGAAACCCCCACCAGTTGGGAGAAGTTAACTATATTCTGCCCTCAACAACTATATTCTATTCTATATATAGACCCCATACAGGTTGGAACCAGATGGTTGATGACGTTGACTCCTGTTCACCTCACCACCAACCAATCAGAAGACTGTCTATGAGCTGATCACACACCCTCCAGCCCTCTAGCTGCTCAGGTCTTCAAAAGCCGTTCCCTGGAAGTCACTGGGGAATTTGGATCTAGTGAGTTTTAGGTGCCTGGACGCTAACGGAATATAGCAATGGCTGTTTCAGCCACACTCTTGTGACTTGGATGAACTCATTTATTAGTTCCAGAAAAGAGTTTTGTTTGTTTTGGGTAGGTTCCTTGGATATCTCCCCTCTCCCTTTTTGCTTTTTATATAAAACATGATGGTGATTTATTCTGAACAACTAAGTTTATAAATCTCATTTTTCAAGATCAGGAAGAGAAAAGCCCACCTGTACCAAAGATACAAATGACTTTGTTTTCGCTCACATTAAAAATAATAGCAAACCAGGTGAATATGTGTTACAACCGAAAGGTACAAAATTCCACTTGGCTTTGAAAACCTTTTCTTGAAGGTGTTCATGACAAGTTAAATTTAAGATAAGCCAGTGACAAGAAATGTTGACTTGTGCTATCTCTAATTAACTGTTCCACTGTTCCAATCTGTTGATTGTCATGACAACACACAGTATTCCAGGAACACATCTTCTAAGGTGGGTCCAAAATCATGTTTATGTCTGTGGTGTATATATGCCTGTGAGTGTGTGAGTGCAGGGGGTGTGTGTGTGTATTGATAGCTTATGCTTTGCCATAATGGAACACAGATTCTGGAATAAATTTCCGATGGATAGAAGGGCAAATTAAAGTCGCTAATCCCCCAGCTTAAGGCACCACTGAGACATGGGAACGGAACTCAAGGTGGCAGTGATTCGATCCAAATATCAAACAATGACCTTTTGCAAAAGAAGCAGGATTTCAAGGGCTCGGTACGCCTCGGGGCACCTGTATGTCCTTTCTCGGAGCCCAGCCAGACACAGTAAAACTGTAAACTTGCAACTGGTGGATGAATGAGTCCGCAGATGTGATGTACAGCATTGTGAATCGGTCAACCAAGGCATACCATACACATCAAAGTTCTAAGACGCTAAACCTAATAGTTGTCCCCACAAAAAGAGAAACGATGATTATGGGAGGTGACGGAGGTGTCAGCTAGCACCAGAGCCACATCATATTTCAATGTATAAATGTATCAAACCAACACATTGTACACCTTCAGGCTAACAATGATGTTAGTCTTTCAGTCGTGTCTGGCTCTTTGCAGCCCCATGGACTGTAGCCCGCTAGGCTCCTCCGTCGATGGGATTCTCCAGGCAAGAATACTGGAGTGAGTTGCCATTTCCTGCTCCAGGGGACTTTCCTGACCGAGGGATCGGACCCGGGCCTCCTACACTCCAGGCAGATTCTTTACTGCCTGAGCCACTAGGGAAGCCAAATCTCGCCACACAATGCTATGTGTCAAGTAAACCTCAAAAATTAACTGATTAATTAATCAGTAAACTCCGGGAGTTGGTGATGGACAGGGAGGCCTGGCGTGCTGTGGTTCATGGGGTCGCAAAGAGTCGGACGCGACTGAGCGACTGAACGGAACTGAATTTAAAAATACAAGAACAAACAGAAACAAATCCCTGGCTGTGCTCATCAAGCCTCTTGGTTCAGCAGACAGGGGACGGCTCGCCTCTGCCGGCTCGAGTGCCCAGCACACACGGGGAGAACAGCCTCCAGGGGAAACACTGTTAATGGGGGTCCCCACTTCAAAACCACGTGCCTGCCCCCTTCAGCATGTCTGGGCTCACAGACCACAGACGCGATTTCTTGCTGGTGTTTGATCTGCCGCATAAACAACAGAAGAACAATGTCTTCTGACCGTGGGCAAAGCTGCCTTCTACTTGGGGAAGTTTAATATGTAAACAGAAACCAGATAAGGCAAAAACCAAACAGTTGGCATCAACAAAGACAGCCCTGTTTACCAGTTGGTGGAGGAAGATGGTAACTGGCTCCTTTCTGCTCACCCACCCCCACCCTGCTCCTCAAAGGAAATTCTTTTCTTGACTGTATTAAAACTATCTGGAAAGTATTAACCAATTTTAAAACCCCCCCTCCCTGAAATATGAATAAGATTTTTTTTTTTATTAACCGCAGGTTCAGATCCATAAATCTCCCCCAATGAAAATGTTAATATATTAGCCGCAGACTGTTTTGTTTGGAGAGAGGAAACCCTGCCCGTGGTCCTCGGAGAAGAACAGAATCCGTTTAATAAATTACGCATTCAGAATGACTTCGGGTCTTGTGACATTCCCAGAATAGTTTGTCCATATTTTTCTCATCAGTCAGAATATTTCTGCAAAACATCTGGTGGGACAAAGTCTAAACTCTCACCATCTTTCCAGGGGGGTGGGGGCTGGTGTGTCTGATAAAGTCGCTTAGTTCTTGAACACGGTGGTGGACATGCAAGAACAGAGCAGCTACCTACAGCACAAAGGTTCCAGGACACGGATCTCGGGGTCGAACCCCAGGCTGCACTCCATCCCCAGCCCTGTGTCCGGAGGGGACTCCTTCCTGCCAGTGGAAGGGCCATCCTTTCCTCCTCGCAGAGACATAGAGGACCAGTAGGGATTACGTGGATGAATCAGTGAAATGGGAAGAAAGGGAAGTTTTCTCTCAGAGCCGGTGTCAGGGTCTGGCCTTCATGAACCTGTTTGACTCGCCAAGGCCTGGGGGCTGCACCTGCCGGGTGGAGTAGGGGGGTTCCAGACGTCCCCCCGAGTCCAGGTCACAGCGGACGAGCTCGGGCTCTGCACGTGGGGCGGGCCAGCAGGTACGCCTGTATTCACCTGGCTCGGTCCAGGATGAGCAGGTGCAAAAGTCCTCCTCGGGGGAAATCTCACCAAAAGGCTTTGTGTAGGGCCACACCCGCAACACTGTGGCGAAGGACAACTCAGGCCTAACCGGGGTTTGAAATCCTGACTGAGGCCGACACCTGCATGGCAACGCCGGCCATCTGTAAGTGGTCCAGAAGGTGACACTGCCCCTCATGGCCGAGCAGCGACGGTTACTGCTGAGGCAGCGTGTCTGGTTCTCCTGGGACCTGCCCGCGGACTCACACCGGTGTTTGTGCAAGGCTCCCTACGTGACAACGCCACGCTGCAGTCACTAAGCCACGTCCAACTCTTTGTGATCCCACAGACTGCAGCACGCCAGCTTCCCTGTCCTTCACCATCACCCAGACTTTGCTCAAACCCATGTCCATCGAGTCAGTGATGCCATCCAACCATCTCATCCTCTGTCGTCCCCTTCTCCCCCTGCCTTCAGTCTTGCCCAGCATCAGGGTCTTCTCCAACGAGTCAGCTCTTCGCATCAGGTGGCCAAAGTATTGGAGCCTCAGCTTCAGCATCAGTCCTTCCAATGAAATGAACACCCAGGACTGATCTCCTTCGGGATGGACTGGCTGGATCTCCTTGCAGTCCAAGGGACTCTCAGGAGTCTTCTCCAACACCACAGTCCAAAAGCATCAACTCAACTCTTTGGCACTCAGCTTTCTTTATAGTCCAACTCTCACATCCATACATGACCACTGGAAAAACCATAGCTTTGACTACAGGGACCTTTGTCAGCAAAGAGACCACCAGAGGCGAGCGTTTGAATCCCCCCAGGGGAATCATGACAAGGAGCTGCCCCTCTGGACTGAAGTGCCCGAGTGTATGCTCAAGGCCATCAGATCAACCGTCCTGAGTCTGACTGCCATCACGCCAACTCTCTACTGAGCTGAAAATTTCACCTAAATAACAAACCCTCCTGCATGTTTTCCAAGCCGCCTCACACACAGTTCTGTGCATCAAACTCCTCTCGTTCTGTCCTGTCTCTGGGCGGCCCCCTCCCCACCTCTGGAGCTGGCCGCCAGGCACTTGACATTGACCCTCTGCACTCAGGAGCAGCCTCCAGATTCTCTTCCAGCCGCACGCACGTGCCCAGGAATATTCACAGAACGAAGAGGCTGACCCTTCCAGAAGCAAGAGGCGTCTCCTGGTCTGACTGTCCTCAACCAGGACATTATCTTTTCCTGTTCACAGACCGGAACTGAAACATCAGCTTTTCTTGGGTCCTGAGCCTGAATGCTTTTGGATTGGAGCTCATACCACGGCCTCCCCTGGGGCTTTAGCTCACCCTCGGCAGCGCTGGGGACTTCTCAGCCTCCATATTTCTGTGAAATCAATCACGAATATATATATATATGAGCTTCCCTGGGCTCAGCAACAAAGAATCCACTGCCAGTGCAGGAGATGCAGGTTTGATCCCTGGGTTGGGAAGAATCCCCTGGAGAAGGAAGTGGCAACCCATTCCAGTGTTTCTCCCATGGACAGAGGAGCCTGGCAGGTTACAGTCCATGGGGTCGCAAAAGAGTCAGACACAATTTAGTGACTAAACAACAAATATATATATGTGTGTGTGCGTGTGTGTGTACATATATGTACATCTATTACACATATCTATATACACACATATATATACATAAAGAAATTTATTCTCTCCCACTTTACTTATTCACACATAAACACACTTATATAGTAAACAGTTTTCATTTAACATGTACAACTTACAGGTTATCAATTTGACTTTTCGGGTAGAGATCATGACAACCACATTCCTGATCTAGATTCTTATCAAACCTAAATCAGTACTGACTGTAAGATTCTCTCACATACACCTGAGCGTTTCCATTTGTGTCTCTGGGTTTTCAGACACACCTGCCTGGCTCTGTTTATACCTGGTTCGTTTCCAACATACCTGTGCAAGGCCACAGGTAACTGGTGGATACATAAGTAGTGAACAGAAACTACACTTTTTTTCTGTGATTAAAGGTTGGCAAAAGCAAGAAAAAAATTGATGCTGTAAAACTCAACCCTTCTTTCATCAGAAAAACCAAAAACAAAGAAAACCCCAGTAATACTACTGTGAAGAATTTCTTTGGGAAATGTCCTAGTGGAAAAGGTGCTTAGGATAAGAAACAAACATGCAAATACATGATCAGAGGTGATCAGTCGGCTTTAAATTCTTTCAGGAAGGGCAGAAGGGAGGTATGAGAAAATGGATGGGAGGGGAGGGTGAGAAAATAGAACATTTCTAAACAAAAAAGGAGTTCACTTCATCAGTTTGCTGGCCTTCCTGGATAATGTAAGTAGACAAATAGCACCCTTCTGCACGTCCACAGCAGGCGGAAAGACACCCATCCCGCGCGTGGAAGCTCACTGCCCTGGCATCAGAACAGCATCTCTGCTAGAGGGTCTCTGTCATGGGAATAAGAAACACCAGGCTCTCCTTTTTAGCAAGCTGGGATTTTTGTAAAGAAGTTAAGATGCGTAAGGTGAAAATATGCTACTTCTGTAACTTCCATGAAGATTTTTAAAATAAAGTTCAGGAAAATCTCAACCACGATATCTTACTAAAATGCAGGTAATACTTTAAAAAGTAATCTTGTCCAAGGCTAAGTGTGCAACCAGAAGACTTCAGATATGAAATATTAGAACTGGTTATTCCAGGAGAGATTCATAAATTACATTAAAGTAAATATCCCAGTTTTTCTTTCTGATAAATATCAATTCTCATTGAAAAGCTAAATAAAATTGTTCACATACACAAATACTCCTATACTCATAACTGATCCTAATGATGTCTAGAAAAGGGGGATGGAAAATGAGATCTCTACTCCTAACCCTACTATTCTATTGCACTTTTTTGTCTTAGTTTTGAATATTTTCTAGCAAAATATTTTTGCTGAACCTGTCCTTGTGATTACAAATGTGCTACATATTTTCAATAAAAGAATATATTATATAAAAATACAGTGTAATATTATAACAGAATTTAAAAAATCAGAGCCAAGATCACCTAAAGGAAAAATGATTGGAATTAAGTCCTTAGCACTGAACATGAAATGTTAACATATTCTCAGTTCAGTTCAAAACTTCTTTGAACTACTCCAATATTTCCACCTGAATGCTAAACTTGAACTACTTATTAGTAACAACAAAACACTATTCCCAAAACAACTGCGTTCAACCAAGTGCTCGGATAAGTCCAGATAAGTGATCGCTGTGAGCTCCCCAGTGTTGCACTGTGTTTTTAGGTCAAAATCCTTCTATGTGAGAAAAGAACATTTGCAGAAATGGCCCAGGCATGTTGCCTAACTGCCATTATTCCTTGACACTTAAAAATTAACTGAAAGTCAAAAGTTCTGAAAACATTATTATTGAAGGTGCAAATGGTGTCCTTTATCTCTTTATCTCCAGATGCAATCGTGATATGTAATATGAGAAATCCAGGAAGTTATACAAGAATACTAAAAAGCAACCAGTTATGCCGAGTAGTGTAGAATAAGTAAAAAACAGTTCAAAGCGAGTTTTTCCAAAGAAGGATGCTGGAACCTTCAAAACCAGCAGACATGGCTGTTCTGGTCTCCACGTGTTCATCCATCGAGAGGAAGAGTTAACATTCTGCTTTAACTTTCCTCTCCAACACTGAAGAAATGAAATGATGCTGTGACCTAGCAGAAGTCAGGTCACTCTTTTACTATGACTGCTACCATCATTGTACCATCATTCTTTGTAGAGATAATTTGATAGCTTTCTAAACCAATTCTGCTCTTGAAAATGTTAATAAGTAATACTTTAAAGAGAAATGTGATGAAGCTCAGATACACCTTCCCTATCAGATTTACTTTAAATTTTCATATGTACAAAACTGCACATTTCCTTAGAAATAAATTTAAATGGATTTTGGGTACTGTGGATTCTTTATAGACATTCTAGAAACATTATAAACATTCTCTGGTATCTTCTTTCTGCCCAATCTGCTGCTTCTAACAACTTTAGTCTTTATATTTCAGGTGTGAAATATAAAGAGAGTTAACCCTTCAAAGAGTTAACCCTTCAAAGAGTTAACCCTAACTCTCAAGGTTTTTTGAAAATAAAAGGCTCTAAAACTAGGAAGGTTTAAATCAGTAGGTATGCCCTTGATTTGTTAGAAGACATACAACCTAAAATTGGGGGGCGGTGGGGAGATGGGTAAGGCAGAATTAAATTACTGCTTCCCAGGTCGCTCAGTGGTAAAGAACCTGCCTGCCAAGGCAGGAGACGCGGGTTCGATCCCTGGGTCAGGAAGATCCCTGGAGAAGGAAATGGCAACCCCCTCTAGTATTTCTTGCCTGGGAAAGTCCATGGATAGAGCAGCCTGGCAGGCTGCAGTCCAACACAGCTCAGAGACTAAACAACAACAACAGAATTAACTTACACAAATTAACTAGTAAAAGTTAAAAACCACAGCTGTCATTATTAAAAAAAAAAAAAAAAAGAGAGAGTGATCATGGCCTATTTCCCTGCAGTGATGATTTTAGGAAAGCTTTTATTTAAAAATCAGGTGCCATGGCCTCTTTCTTTCTTACTTTCTTCTTTCTCTTTTTCCTCTCCTCTCCAGGAATGACGTTCCTGTCCCAAGCACAGCGGTAAGGGAGGAGAAAGGAGTGCGGAAGGGATGGAGCACAAAGAAAGAAAAAAAAAAAAAATCTAGTACTATCTTTCATCTGTTCTGCGCTTTGTTTTTATTCCTCTGGCTTCTAACCTTAATCAGCTGATTTGCTCACAGCTCTAAATTTCCTTCTCACTTCCCACTAATCTCCGTTTTCAGATAAGAAACCTCTTCCTGCTGAAATTGAAAAGCTTCCACTAAATGGAATCAATCACACTATCAGCCAAAGAGAAATCAAGATCCATTTGAAAAGGTCAGATAAAGTAGGACATTTACGATGTTGATGATGCTACATTTAAACAACTGCACCGCATCCTTGTAATGACCTAGTTCAGGAAATTGCTGTGAAGTTTAATGATATGTTACTAAGTTACTTTGCATTTCAGCAACCTCCATATATTGTGATGTGAGCCTAGTAAATAATATTCCGGTAGCTAAAGCAGAAATTTAAAGGCAACATTTTATCAACCATAATTTAATTTGCCCAATATCTGATGCTAAAAGTGTAGTGCTTATGTTTGGACAATGACCACTCATAAAAATGTTCCTATACTTTTTCTCTTGGGGGCCAAAATTTCATTTCTTTCACTGAATGAAAATTTTTATCATCACAGCAAATAAGCTGAGTTTTGTTTATGCATCAGTTTATTCTCTCTTATCTTCAGATGTTTGATTTAATGCCAGTCATGCTTTCTTAGGCTTCCCAGGTGGCAGGCGGTAAAGAATGACCCTGCCAATGCAGGAGACACAGCAGGCAAGGGTTGCATCCCCGGGTAGGGAAGATGGCCTGAAGGAAATGCAACCCTCTCCAGGATTCTTGCCTGGAGAATCCCACGGACAGAGGAGCCTGGCGGGCTACAGTCCATGGGGTTCACAAGAGTTGGACCGGACTTAGCGACTAAACCACCACCAGTGGTTAATTACTAAGTCAGGGAGGCAGGCCAGTATTTGAAAAGGTGAATGTTTTGGTGTTTTGAATTCTGAAATATGCCTTCATGTTTCAACCAATCGGTTTGATCAGAAACTCTCAGTGTGTACTTCAATTAGCAACAGATCGAATGTTAACGATTCTGTAAACACACTTTCTCAGCCTACTGTCTAAGAGGCTTTATAAGCTTGGGGATTCTTAAAAAAAAAAAAAAAAAAAAAATCCCTCGTCTAAGGGAAGTGAACTTTGAAGTAATGCAGATACTCAGAGGAAATGTGCTTGTAATAGGAATTCTGTGCTGCAAGACAAAAAAAAAAAAAAGTCAAATAATAGAGTTACTGTTTGAAACAGTAAATGAAGGATTAAAAAAAAAAACCTCTAATCAAAGACGAGGTAAAACAAAGCACTTTTCATGAAATACAGGCCTCTTAGCCACGCTGGTATTCCTTGAAAGTGAGGAATTGATTATTCTACAGATTCAAAACACAGTCTATTTATGCCAGTTAGTCCACAGAACAGATTACTGCATTTATGCATAATTAAACTGACTTCGAGATGTGAAGGAAAATTCAACGTTAGTTGAACAAAATTAATTTGTTCTGAGACAAGGAAGAAAATATGTTTGTAGCACCCAGAACAGTAAAACATGGTTTGCTAATTTTGACTTAGTTAGAACTTTGGTGGCCACAGTGAGCTTTTCATATCAGCATCTACGGGAAGGGGCATTTCAATTCAATCAATGTTTTGGAGACATTTTTTAAGAAAATAAAAGAGCAACTGCACATGGCTGTCCATTTCCTGGCTCCTTCACGTGCCTCTGTGGTTCACTCTTTCCAAGGGGTCTTCTAACACGGGATAGAATTCTCCTCTGCAGATGCTTTCCACAGAGGGAGGGGCAGGGGGCCACTGTCTGTCCATCTTGAGGTCCTGTCTCCTGCCACTGACCTCCAGCAACCTCCCCATTCTGGGGGCCGCGAACCCGAACCGGGTTCACTCCTGCAGCAGACCCCGGCCCAGCCCAGCGCCGGCCTCTGGGGAAGCCGTGTCTGCACCGAGCATCTCCGGCCATGGCTCCCACCGAGGCCCCGGGATGGTCCTGCCTCCTGGGAGGGGGCTCGAGGCCAGTAGGAGACACAGTAAGTGATCCTTCCCGGGAACAGTAAGGAAAAACTCTCTTCCGTGTAACGCAGGTCAAAATGTGAGTGCATGCGTGCTAAGTCGCTTCAGTCATGCCCGATTCTTTGCAGTCCCATGGACCACAGCCCACCAGGTTCCTCTGTCCATGGGATCCTCCAGGCAAGAGTACTGGAGTGGGTCGCCGTGCCCTCCCCCAGGGGATCTTCCCAACCCAGAGACCGAACTGGCATCTCTTAGGTCCACTGCCTTGGCAGGTGGGTTCTTTACCACTAGCGCCACCTGGGAAGCCCCTACAGATCAAAATACTTAAGTTTATTTCATTCTTAAAGGATTCACTTTGAAGAACACCCCCATATGATACCACATTTATACCCAATATACCTCAGTCTCTTGTATACCTGTCACATGGAAACGTGTGCGTTTTGAGTGTTCAGGGCCTCTTAATTATGAATGCTTTTTGCAAAGGTTATCAGCAAGCAATGATTTCCTGGTGAGGGTTTACAGGTACGACATGTGGGGGATTTTGCCAAGCCAGTGCACTGGATGTAAGGGATGATTGAGAAACACATCCGTCGTCACTGCAGGATGTTCTGTTTACCGTGAAATATTTAAACAGGTGGGAGAGTGCAGTATTCCAAGGACACGCTCTTCTGCACCCGGATACACACACACACACACACACACACACACACATATGCCATATTATACGTGACCCGCCCAGCTGTCAATAGCAGCGTGGAGTCACTGTGTCACGACCCAGAGCCTTCTACTGACATTGATGTTTGGAGCACTTGTCGTCCTCTGAAAGAGTTGGGTTAATCTGTCTAAAAGCTAAAGCTCTGGACTAGCTGGCTCTACCAGTATACCCCAAATAAGTACAGAAGTGATTAGAATCTGTCAAAATATTTAGCTACAATCAAATTCAGTAATATGCATTTCTTGGGTGGATATAAACATGCTTCCAGTCACACACACACACACGTCAGCATGATCTATTCTACATACATAGATTGCTTGTATGTCTTAACCTAAAACCACTATTCACTCGATTTGTAGTGAAGGAAGACAAGGAAGACGCCCTTCATTTCTCCAAAAAGGCCATATTTTAGGTTGGTGCAAAAGTAATTGCGATTTTGCACTGTTGAACTTTGCCATTTGATATTAGAACATATTCTTAAATAAATGTGGCTGTGTTATACATGAGTTTAACGCACATTTCTCACTTTATGTTTTTCTGGTAATGACTTATTACTTGTTTATTTTATATTTATTTTAAAGTATAGAAATGATGTTAGACAAAAGACAAATTCAAGTGAGTTTTTATTTGGGTTCAAAATGGGTTGTTAAGCAGCAGAGACAACTCACAACATCAAGAATGCATTTGGCCTGGGAACTGCTAACGAACATACAATGCAATGGTATTTTGCAAAGAAGATGAGAGCCTTGAAGATGAGGGGCGTGATGGCCAGCTGTCAGAAGCTGACAACAATCAAATGAGAGCATCGTCAAAGCTGGTCCCCTTACAACTAAACAAGAAGCTGCCCAAGAACTCACCATCAACCATTCTATGGTCCTTTGGCATTTGAAGCAAATTGGAAAGGTGAAAAAGCTCAATTAGTGGGTGCCTCGGGAGCTGACCGAAAATAAAAAAGATTGTCGTTTTGAAGTGTCATCTCTTATCCTATGCCAACAACAGTAAACCATTTCTCGATCTGATTGTGGTGTGTGATGAAAAGTGGATTAATGTTTGTATGACAACCTGGGATGACCAGCTCAGTGGTTGGACAGAGGAGAAGCTCCAAAGCACTCCCCAAAGCCAAACTTGTGCCAAACAAATGGTCATGGTCACTGTTTGGTGGTCTGCTGCCAGTCTGATCCACTAATTTTCTGAATCCTGGCAAAACCACTATATCTGAGAAGCATGCTCAGCAAATCAACGAGATGCATGGAAAACCTCAACGATGGCACTGGTCAACAGAAAGGGCCCAGTTCTCGTCCGAGACGACGCCTGGCTGCGTGCCGCACACTCAGCGCTTCAAAAGTTGAACGAACTGGGCTACAACGTTTTTCCTCATCTGCCATCTTCACTTGACCCCTCGCCAACTGACTACCAGTTCTTCGAGCATCTCAACAAATTTTTTGCAGGGAAAATGCCTCCACAACCAGCAGGAGGCAGAAAGTGCTTTCCAAGAGTTTGTCAAATCCCAAAGGACAGATTTTTACGCTATAGGAATAAGCAAACGTATTTGTCATTGGTAAAAACATGTTCATTGTAATGGTTCCTATTTTGATTCATAAAGACGTGTTTAAGCTGAGTTATAAGGATTTAAAATCCATGGTCCAAAACCACAATTGCTTTTGTACCAACCTAAATATATCAGTAGTGAGGAGCACCTTCTAAATGTACATCAGGGACTGGGAGGACCAGATAAACTGGGCAGAAGCCACTGTGGCCGGAACCTCAGCGTTCACGGGAATGTTGGTTTCATCTGTTAACCAGGTGGCTGAGGTCCACGTGGGAAGGAGAAGGTGTTTTTGGCCCTAGATGTCACATAAAGCCAGATGACCCAAAGGCTGCTACCTCAGTAGAAGAAACGCCATAAAAACTCATCCACAGACAGACAAGCAACAGGGAAACACATCTGGGTGGATTCTGGGAGGGCAAAGGTCACTCTCCAGAAGTCACAACCGCAGACAGACCCCTCCGCAGACAGACCCCTCCTGGTTTCAGGCGTTGACACTCAGGCTACGGGTGCCCTTAGGACATTTTAATGAAGGAATTAGCATTAGAACCGTCCCTGGTCTTAACAGGTCCTGAGCATGGACCAAAGCCAAGAGACTCTCTAGCCTGCAGTGGTCCTCAAGGTTTTGCCATCTGGGAAGGACCAGCTTTCGAGGGAGACTTTTTCCTACAGATTGGTCGGGAGTGGGGTGGGGTGGAGATTGGGGATGACTCAAATTCATTACATTTATTCAGTTCAGTTCAGTTCAGTAGCTCAGTCGTGTCCGACTCTTCACATTTACTCTGTGCTTTATTTCTGTTATTATGACATCAGATCCACCTCAGAGCATCTGGCATTAGATCCTGCATTAGATCCGCTGCTCTAGAGGGCTAACCCCTGACCCAGGACTCTCCCAGCCTGGCCATCAAGGGACACCAAGTCACATCCCGAAGGATGAGCTTCCAGGAGTGACTGTTAGCAGATATAATAAACAGCAACACGGGACGCTTCAGAGCTTCAGATTGGTTACAGACAGTAAAACAAGCATGTCAAAAACAAATAAAAGAACTGGAAATACGAGAGAAGAACAAGAAGCAGTATTCAAGAAAACGCAGATTTGAGAGAACAAAGTACAACTCTTAGAAACGGGGAAAAAGTCATTGAAGTTAAAACGCATGGTATGCATTAAATTAATACATCACATTAATAATGGCTCCAAAGGAACAAGCAGACCATGAGAAAGCACTGCAGAAGCTACCAAAGTGAAGCTCAGAGAGATAGAGATGGAAAACATAAAAGAAGTCAGGGGCAGAGAGAGAAAATGAGAAAGAACAGCATGGATCTAACAGGAGTTCCAGAGAGAGGGGGACCATTCACAGAGAGGCTGGCCAGGAATTTTCAAACTTGGGGAAATATATGCCTCTGATGACTTGCAAATTGAAGTCTCAAGCAGAATAAGTAAAACAAAACTTATATCTAGAATCACTGGTATAAAATTAGAAATCTCTGTACACACACCAGCACACACACACATACCAATGTTTATTTCTTCATCTGTTCGATCTCACACCTATTTTGTGCTGGTGGTGCCAGGACCCGGAGGCATTAAGCTGCTCAAGTCAGGCTCTCAGGTCTTAGAATGCTTGCTTCTTTGGCAAAGACGGCGGTGCAGTCCCTCAATATATAAAACCCATGATGAGCCCCATGGCAGACACAAACACTGCGTATACTGGAGTTCAGCAGCCAGAGACTCCACTTGGTCCTTGTACTACGAAGGGCCGTGGAAGGAGGCAGGCAGAGCGGCAAAGAATGGAGGTACCTGAGATGAGCTTTTAGAATGAGGGTGTTTTCTATGAAGAAGGAAGAGTGTGAAGGCTTTGATCCGTCCACTCATTCACTCACTCACTCACTCACTCACTCCTTCGTTCATTCACCCCCATTCATTCATTCAGACATTCATTCAGAAGGCTAATGCAGCCCTTCACATGTTCATCCACTGAACCCACTGAACCAGAAGACGGAAGAACTGGTGAAATTGGGAGGAGAACAGCTTGGTCAGGACTAGGTGCAGATGTGTGCACATGACTCTTAGGCAGACCAGAATGCTGCAGAGCAATGATTTCAGAATTTCTTTTCCATCATGAAAACTTTGAATATGAATCTTAAGGGATTTCAATACATAAGACAGGTAAAGCAAAGATCTGCTCAGATGAGGGACTGTGTACAAGTGTGAGTGCCTTTAAGAGTGTATGTTTCTGGGTGTGTTCACAGTTAAGAACACAAGTCTATGTTCTCAGGTCTGCATCTTATTTACTAGGTCATTCTTATTCACAGAGATTTTATACTTCAGCAGTACTCTTAAAAGAACTACATCTGGTCGTCTGTTTTACCTAAGTGATTATGGCTGGTACATATATGATCTTTTCATTTTTGCATATGGTTGTTTTGTAACTCAAAACACTACTGAAATGTATTATTAGTGAAAATACTGTACCATAAATTAACTGGATTTTCTAGGTAAACTTTCATTTTACTTGTAAATAATAGTAATTTTGTCTTTTCCTTGATAATGTTTATTCCTTTTTATTTTCTTTCCTTATCACAATGATGACAACTTCTGGATCAATGCGAAAAAGAGTCTGAATCATTTTCACAACTAAATATGATACATACTTAGGCCTTGAGATAAGAATTTTTTTTTTAAGGACTCCTTTTACTTATAATTAAAAAAAAAAAAAAAAGATTTCGGACCTGAATGTAGGGTCTTTTGGGCACCTACAGAAATGGTTAATTTATTTTTCTGTTTTTACTTATTAATGTGATGTGTAGTACTAATAAATAAGTTTCCTAATCCTGATCATTGAGTATTTTTAATGGATTTTAGACTCTACTTGTTAATATTTTATTTATGCTTATGTATCTAAAGTCAGATAATTTATATTCATTTCTTTAGTTGGTATACCTTTTGATATATTGTAGTATAAACATTCTGGATTTTAAATAATTTTTTAAGTTTGACAATGAGAATAGTTGTAAAAGTGGAACATACAGAGAGCCAATTCTTTTAACAATTTGAAAATGGCAACATTGTGACATATTTACTTCAGATCTTTGTTTTTTATAAATAAATTTCACAGGTAAAGTTAACATCTCCATCTATTCATTTCATTATTTCCTTATTAGACAGAATAAGTATGATCAATTCTGTATCAATCTTCTCAGTCTATTTGTAAAACTAAATTGTATCAATACACGTATGTACCTATAAAATATGTAATGTTGTTGTATTTAAAATTATATAAATATTATGTACATTATATGCATCATTCAGCTAGTTACTTTAACTCAACTGTAGATTTATGAGATCTGTTCTTACATAGGGTTTAGGTTCATTTATTGATACGTTTTAAAAATCCTCCACCATGGTCACAACCTGATTATTTCCAGAAATAAAGTCATCTCTTTCCTACTTATGTATCTGCATCTTTGAACAGTGTGTTTTATGTCCATGTCCATGATTTTCACGCACGTGTGTGGGGCTCCCCAGCAGTGCTTCTCCACCAGGATTCCTGAGCGCTGGAGCCCGATGACTCGGGGCTGTGGGCCATCCCGAGGCGGGCTGGGGGTCCTGCCGTCCCGCTGCCAGTGGTACCCCTCCCCAAGAGGCCAGAACCAACGATGTGCCCACATGCTGCCAAGAGCACCTGTGGAGTAACGCCCACCTGCCTGGGTGTGTTACGCCCGTGGCCAGCGTGGCCGAACACCGCTGCCCCGAGCGGTGGTCCAGATCGAAACTCCCCAGGAGTGCGTCAATGCAGAGCCCTTCCTGTTACCCGTTCCGTTTTACTGGTGCAAATATTTTCACTGTGAAACGGTACCCAATTATCCTTTCAGTTTGCATTTCCTTGATTACTTGTGAGAATATGCATCTTTTCAGGGGACCACTGGAACTCTGGGGTTTCCTTTCTGCGTAATCCGCCTTCTGAAAAGGGAACAGAGAATTGTCTGCGATCGGTGATTTCTGCAAAGCTGTAAACAATCTTCTGTTCTTTGAAGCTTTGAAAGAACAAACTTTGGAGCTTCCTGGGCGGGCCTTCTTTCACGAATGGAAATTATCTAGGATCCTTCTGGTTTTCATCTCATTTGATTTTTCTTTTTTTTTAGAGTCAATGTCAACAGATTCTTGTTTCTTTAGTGTCGCACCCTCCATGATCATATGTCCTTTGTTTCTCCCGCCAGTGATCAAAACTGAGTTTTCTAGTGACGTCTTGTTTGCATGCTTTTACTCCCACGTTTGGTCTCTAACTTTATTACTCTGTAGACAGAGAATAAACCCTGTACAGTTTCTGAATTGGGGAATTTATTAAACTTTACTCTATGGCCTAAGATACGCTCAATTTTTTAATAAGTACACCACAAATGTCTGAAATACAGTGTTTACATGAAAAGTGCAGACTTTGCTATAAGCTTTCATCTGCTTACCCGATACATCTCAGCTTGTCATTTTACTTTAGGTTATTTCAGTTCAAAAGTAAATATAGCTTTAGGCTAATTCCTTTTCTATGAGTTTTCACTTTACAGAACTGATTTATGTGGTCCTTCACATAACCTACTCAGTCTGTCCACATACATCCCTTTTACCCACCCAGGGGTCAAACCCGTGTCTCCTGCATTGGCAGGAGGGTTCTTTACCACCTAGGAAGTCCACATATTACTATATATGTTACAAATATAGCTAATTTGTTCTGCTTTATATTTGAGCTGCAGTGTGGTACTCACTCATCTAGAAATTCATGTTTCTTGGATGCTAACATATTGGGTTGGCTGAAAAGTTCATTCAGGTTTTTCCATGAGATGTTTTGAAATAACAAACATTTTGGCCAACACATATAAGAAAAGGATGCCTTGGAGAGAAATCACTCAGTCATGTCTGACTCTTTGCGACACATGGACTGTAGCCTACCAGGCTCCTCCATCCATGGGAATTTTCAGGCAAGAGTACTAAAGTGGGTTGCCATTTCCTTCTCAAGGGGATCTTCCTGACCCAGGGATGAAATCCAGGTCTCCCACATTGCAGGCAGACGCTTTTTTGTCTGAGCCACCAGGGAAGCCTCGTGATACAGGTAAAACTGAATAAAGAACAATGGAAAAGGAGTTTGGGAAGGGCGTGTGGTAGACTGGTGGATGGGTGGGGAAGGGTCAGTGAGGCGGGGCCCAGCAGGCCAGAGATCAAGTCTCTCTTTTCCTGTCCATCTTCACTGGGAAGGACGCCCCACAGCCCTGAGTCAGCTAATCCAGAGCAGCGCCACCCGCTCCCATCAGTCAGCAGCCCCTTCCGGGGCAACGGCGCTGCCGGAGGCGGAGGCTCTCAGCAGAGTTCACCAAGTCGCACTTGACCACCAGTTCCTGCGGCTCCTCACTCTTCCCTGGCTCCGGATTCACATCGGTCTGAACGGAAGTGACGGGAAGTGCAAGTCGCTTGGTTCTGTCCTACTCTGCGACCTCAAGGGCTGTACAGTCCAAGGAACTCTCCAGGCCAGAATACTGGGGTGGGCAGCCTTTCCCTTCTCCAGGGGATCTTCCTGACCCAGGAATCGAACCGAGGTCTCCTGCATTGCAGGCGGATTCTTATCCAGCTGAGCCACCAGGGAAGCCCCATCAGTCTGAACCACACTTCACTGCACCCTTTGGTCAGCCAGCACCATCCCGGGGGCTGGCGGGCACCAGGACGGAGGAGCAGCTGGGATCCCTGCCTGCGGGGACCTGGTCTTTTGTGGGGTCCCTGGGGTCCCTGGTCTTTTGTGGCTCCTTTCCAAGTGTTTCCACAGAATCTCTCATCTGTTTCTAGAAATTAGGCTTCGAGAGGCAAAGACGTGAGGTGTTTAAGACAGTCTCCTGCAGTCATAGATGTGACTTCAGGTGCTGCTGACTCAGCCTCCCGTCAGGCTGGGCGGTGGATAAAGTGAGACCGCATACATCAAGTTCTTAGCACAAGCAAATGTTGGTGATTCTGATTTTAATCATGCCTCCCATGTGCCTTTAGACTCCACTGTGGATCCACAAGAACAAACAGCCTTTGCTGAAAAGTGGTCCTTCTTATCACCGCCTGGAATGTCATTTTAGATCTGCGTGTGTGTGCACACACACACACGTTTCACTGTAGGATTCTACACAAATATCCACATCATGTCATCAGTCTCCTAACTCACCCCGGGATGGACACAACACACGTGTGGTGTGAACTGACAGAGCCCACTCACTCGGGGAGACAGGTGATCGGGAAGGAAGCATGCATTCCAAAATCTCACTGAGATCACCGTCCTCTCTGATAAGTAAGTGTAGGGGTTTGGACTTAAATCTGGTTTTGTCCCCCCGCCTCCCCCACTACATCTGGTGCAGAAAGGCAGAGAATCTGGAGCACACGCATGGATTTTCTGGAGCAGGGAAACGCGAAGAGGAAGGTCTCCAGGATTGCGCCGGTTCTGCCCAGGGCTGCGGCTTCCGCCACCCCGCGTCTCAGCCTCAGCAACGTGATGCTCTCCGTGGAGGTGGTCTCAGTGGGCTGACGGGAGACCCCCGATTTCCTGGCCCTCCAGGCCCCGCTGCCGCCGAGGGGCCCCTGGCCCTCCTTCCCATCCTTCACTCCTTCAGGAAGGCTGTGACGACTTCCATCAAAAGATCCAGTGACGCGTCGACCACTGAAACAGGTCATTCATCACGGGGTCGGAGGGGACTCAGAGCCGGACTCACACAGAAACCGGGGGAGGTCCCACACCCAGAGCCCCTCTGCACGCCGGGCTCTGATGCAAACCCCTCATCCGCTTCAGAGCAGCTACCGCTTCGGGGGTCTCGGGGACGTGGATGGGAGAGCGCCCCCACAGTCATGGCGACAGTGCTGCCGGTCCTTCTAGAGCGCGTCCTGGGACCTTCTCCCCCGAGGGCTCCCGGGGCAGCCCGCCCTGTCCTCACTCAGCAGGGCGCAGGTCAGCCCTGCCGCCCCGGCGTGCACCACAGGCTGCCGGTGGTCCCAGCTGCCCAGCCCTCAGAAAGGAAGAGAGAGAAGTCGCTCAGCCGGGTCCGACCCTGCGGCCCCTCGCACTGCAGCCCACCAGGCTCCTCCACCTGTGGGTTCTCCGGGCAAGAAGGCTGGACTGGGTTGCCATCTCTCCAGAGGTGGCTTTCAACTGTGTCCTCTCACCTAAGGGTACCACTCTCAGCAGACCGTGCATGTCTGCCAACGAGCATCGGTGACATGCAACAGAGTCGCTGGTCACGGAGGCGAGTCCCTCCAAAGGCCAGCGGGTTGCAGCACCTGACATCAGCGGCTTCCAGAAGCGTCTGCTCACAGCTGCTCCTGTTTACTGATTCACTGAAGTGACGGTGTGAGTCAGCTCCTAGGTGGGCTGATAAAGTCCAGGGTTCCCGAGGAGGAGAAAGGGGTCAGGCGCTTTCAAGGAGAAAAGGACAAACATTCTTTTCTAGGTTGCTTGGTCTTAGTCAATATAACAGTGTATCTGGCTGGAGGACATGTTTGTCCTTAACAAGAGCCTTCTCACTAATCCTGTCATCTTAAAATGTATATTACAGGAGTGGGTCTGTTACCTTCTTTCTGTTGTTCCTTCTAATCCTGTTCCTTTAAGATGTTATGCTGTGGGAGTGGGTCTGAAAAAAGTATATAAGGTCCTGATAAGACGGAGGGGGGCATTCTCCATCCTCCTTCTAATATCTGTCAGAAGCTTTCTCTCTCCCTTTTCTTACTTTAATAAAACTCTGCTACACAAAAGCTCTTGAGTGATCAAGCCTGGTCCCTGGTCCCAAAGCTAAATCTTCTTCGGAGATGACGAATCCGACATCATTCACCGCAAGCTATCAACTGCCTCGACAGGATGAGAAACTTTATCCACCAGTGAAACGTGAAGTCGCTCAGTCGTGTCCGACTCTTTGCGACCCCATGGACTGCAGCCTGCCAGGCTCCTCTGTCCATGGGATTTTCCGGGCAATAGTACTGGAGTGGACTGGCATTTCCTTCTTCAGGGGGCCTTCCCAACCCAGGGATGGAACCCGGGTCTCCCGCATTGTAGACAGACGCCTTACCGTCTGAGCCACCAGGGACGTCCTCCTCCTCCGGTAAGCCCTGTCAACTCCGTCCTTCTGTGAACCGCAAAGGAAATCTGGGCGATGGAGGGGTGTGCGTGTGGGCAGCGCCCATGAGCCCAGGGGGCAGAGTGAGCGCCTGGCGTCCAGGTGCTCCTCCTCTCTCCTCTCCACCGTCGGGGGGACGTTGCTCACAGATGGAAGTAAGAGCCACGGACCCTGACTTCGTCCCGCTGGCCTTTTCACAAGTGAAATGTACCGGCCCACTTACCGAAGTGATCCGACCTTCCTTGTACTCTCAACAGAACCTTCAGCTGAGGTGATGAATGCGCTTCAAACACTAATGGCCCAGGATTGCCTTTCCTGGTGGTTAGAGGGCGACAGACTCCAGAAATGCCCTGAGTTAGTTTTGCTTAACTGACTGTAAATATTAATAAAAATGCCCATACAGACTTGACCTTGTGCTTTCCCTCTCATCTTCTTTGAAATCTCCTGGATGCAAAGGTGCAAAGGCAGGAGGTGATATTTTACAGCCAACGTTGCTGCAGAGACAACACAGGTTTAAGACCAAGGGGCAGACTCGGCTCCCAACCAACATCTCCATCCTCACGGCCTGGACCATCCAGTGAGGGTGCGGTCCTGCACCCTCTGCCCTGTAACAGGTGGGGATTCACCATGACAAGAGAGGGCCAGGAGTGGACCCGACTAAGGTAAGTGCTCCGTAAGTTGCATGTATTACAATTGTGATCATCATTTAATCAATAACAGAATCAGTCAGAAATAGAATATAATATCTCCTGCCTCCAACCTTTGTCTCAGGACCATCTTTAAGCTTTGGGTGCATAAAATGTGTACTGAGCAAACTGTTGATTGAATCACAGCATCGTTAAAAATCATCTTCAAAGAAATTTAAAGTTACTCTTAACTGCTTAAAATTGTGTGCGTCTTTCTCAGGTTAAGTTCAACACTCATAATAAACCCTTAGCAAGAAAAAGAATGCATGTTCACCGAGAGTTCAGAGCCGCCTCACCTACTGTGACAGGTGCACTGGGGGCAGCCCTCTCAAGTTCAAGTGCTCAGTGACTCAGAGTTTCTCTTCACTAACATGCAAGGTTAGAAGCAGGTCACACGCGCTCCGTCAAACGACTGCTTGCTCTCGGTTTATAATTTAAATCTGACCTTTGCAGAGAACGCTCTGAGGCCGCACCCCAGTCATTTCCATCATTAATCAACATGAAGGGAGGTGAGGAATGACTTCTCTAGATTTCAGAGCCCAGCTGCTCTGGGACTAAACCCGTAAGAGCTGTGTCAAGCAGGCTGAAGATAAGCAATTGATGCTGACTTCTAACTTTCTTTAAAACTCAATTCCCAGGAACAGACACTGTATTCACTTTCCAGATGCACTGTTGGTATCACTTAAAATGTTTGAAATAAAACTTGGGAAAGAAACAGCCAAGAAAAAGAAAAAAGGAATCATAGGAAGAACCGTCAATAAAAAAGAGACCTTTGGAGACAGGATGGGGGCGGGGCGGGTGGACTGGAGGGCGGCTCCCCTCACGGATGCGTCAGGAACACGCCCTTGGATGTGGAGGATCTCACAGGGCACCAGCTGAGAGCTGGCAGGCGTGCCCCCTGGCACCGGAGAGGAATGTACAGATCCTCGCAAAACCCGGGAGGGTGAAGGAAGGAGGGAGGAGGAGGAGACTGAGCAGGACCAGACCTGCACCCGTGACAGCAGGTGGGGCTGCGGGACCGAAGCAGGGATCGGATCCCTCGTCGGGGCGACTGCTCGGGACAGCGGGCAGTCGGAGGCTCCTGGAGAGCGCGGCGGCTCACCCGCGACAGTCCTCAGACCGTCCCACAGCACCACATACCTGGGCAGGGACGCGCGTCCTCTGCAATGCGCGGCGGCTCACCCGCCACCGGCTGAGGCTGAAAGGACAGAGCCAGGCAGACAATCCCTGCGAACCCCAGGCAGGGACCCGAGAACCCTGAAAGGTGCAGCGGCTGGGTGCTGGGCTGTGGGGATCGGATCGGAGCTTAACCCCAGGGCGAGGTCCACTTTGACTGCGGGGAGAGGGCCCGGGAGCCGAGAGGGAGGGCACTGCGGCGGGATCGCCTGTGGGGGGACCGGCAGCCACGAGAGACACTGCGGAGTCCCACGCGGCGGGTGGGGCCATCCCTGGGGCCTCTCCCCCCGGTGCTGGCAGCTGAAGAATCGAGAAGGACCCGGGAGGAAGCTGGCCTTTAAGTGCTTGACGCATTGAGTGACAGAGAGGTCTCCAGCCAGGGGGGGCCATGTAAGTGCCTTGAACATGCGGCGCCACAGACAAGGAGCAGCCAGAAAGGATCACTGGAACACCAGGGGCCAGAGGCTGGAAGGAGGCTCCGGTGGGGCCACAGGTCCCTGCACACTCGGGGCCGCCAGGGTCCCCGCGATCCAAGCCGCTGCGCCCCCTCCACGCTCAGCCCCCGCTGGGGCAGCGCTGCCAGAGGTTAGGAAGAATCCTAGAGCCCCGTACCTCCCTCATCTCTAGCCACTGGCTCCCCGGGTGCCCAGAGCTGCCAGGGTCCCCGCGATCCAAGCCGCTGCGCCCCCTCCATGCTCAGCCCCCGCTGGGGCAGAGCTCCCAGAGGTTAGGAAGAACCCTAGAGCCCCGTACCTCCCACGTCTCTAGGAACCGGCTCCCCTGGGTGCCCAGAGCTGCCAGGGTCCCCGCGATCCAAGCCGCTGCGCCCCCTCCACAGCTGGCCCTCCCTGGGGCAGACCCAGGCCCTCCAGGGCGGCCTCAGGAGCAACCCCAGTGGACGACACACAGGCAGCGGCGGAGACAAAACCACAGCTGAAGACCAACTGAACCCAGGGGCGGAGCAGCTAAGGAAGAGGCCAGAAAACCTCCCCAGCAGCGGTACCAGCTGCATTGAATCCACACGGTCAACGAGGCGGACTCTGCCTGTCGAAAACTGAGAAGGGCAATGAGAGTTCCCACCAAGGAAAACTCAGTAGCCCTGGCAGCCAAGGACACGGCAGGCAAGAACACGCCAGAGCAGGACTAGCTGAGACTCTGGGCTGCCCCACAGCAGCTAGAGACCAGCCCGGAGCTGGGGGGCATCCTCGGAGGTGGTGGTGGGCTCTGACTCAGTGAGGGGAAGGACGCGGACCGCTGACATCACAGGAACACGTTTCTTATTCTTCTTCTGAATTTTGACTTGTTCTGTTTGGTTCTGGATTTTTTTATTCTTCCTTTTCTTTTTATCCTCTGTTACTGTGGTTGTTGGTTTTATTAATTCTAATAACTCTATTTTAAACTTATGAGGAATTTTTTTTTAAATCCCTTTTTTTATTTCTTTATATGTTTTTGCCTCTCAGTTGGACTTTTGCAATTCTGTTCTTTTTTCTTCTAATTTTTCAAAATTTACTTTTTAAATATTTTTTGTGTGTCTTCTTATTGCTCTTTTCCTGCTGTAGATATTCTTTAATGCATATAAACCTTTTCTTATATACTTCTCTTTAACTTTGCTTTTCTATTCTCCCTTTCTTTTCCTATTTTTCTTTCTTTTTTTCACCGTGTTTGTTAGTTTGGTTTGTCTTCTCTGCTTTATTCCCCAGTTGGCACCTTGCTTTGGTTTTGTTTTCTGGTTTGTGCTTTAGAATTCTTTTTTTTTTAATTGATCGATATCATTTTTGGTTTCCTCTGCTCACTGAGTCAGTCTCTCACACCTTCTTTCCTTTGCACTGTTTTGGTTTTGTTTGTGTGCGTGTATGTGTGTGTGCATGTTCCATTATTTTTGTTATATTCGCTTGATTTTGTGCTCACCATTTGTCTGGAGGTCATCTTTAGTTTCTTGTTTCTGTGTTAGGTCAGTTCAGCTATGCCTGACTCTTTGTGACCCCATGGACTGTGGCCTGCCAGGCTCCTGTGTCCGTGGGATTCTCCAGGCAAGAATTCTGGAGAGGGCCGCTATTCCCTCCTCCAGGGCATCTGGAGACCAGACCCAGACCCAGGGATGGAACCCGTGTCTGTTACATCTCCTGCACTGGTGGGCGAGTTCTTTACCACTAGTGCATGGTATATTTGTTTTAATCCCTTTAATGCCACAACAAATGGCCTGTGGAGTCTTGGTCCCCTGGCCAGGGATCGGGCCTGAGCCTTTGCAGTGGGAGCACTGAGTCCCAGACCCTAGGCTGCCAGAGAACTCCCAACCCCAGGGAGCATTAATCAGTGAGAACTGCGGCAAAAGCCTCCGCCTGTATACAAGAGCTGGCATCACCCAACTGCTGGCAGGACTCAGGGCAAAGATACTTCACCTGAACAGCAAGCAGGACAAGAACACAAATGCAACCAGCGGCAGCCAGGATTACCAGGGACACCCGAAACATACGGCCTCACACATCGGGGGAAAAACCCCCAAAACTCACCTCCCCCCACCAGAATGCAAACACAAATCACTCCCAACACGAAGCCTATGCAAAACACTGGCTCAACCGTACCATTAAAGGCAGAAACCAAAAGGAAGAAGGAACACAGCCGCACAGCCTGGACAAAGGAGACTGACAAAGGGTTCCTTCCAAAACACACAAGCAGCTCATACAACTCAGTGACAGAAAAGCAATCAGCCCAATCAAAAAGCGGCCACGAGACCTGAACAGACAGTTCTCCAAAGAAGACACAGACGGCTAACAAACACATGAAAAGATGCTCAACATCGCTCATTATTACAGAAGTGCACATCAAAACCACAATGAAATATCCCCTCACACCAGTCATAATGGCCATCACCAAAAAACCCCACAAAAAAAGTGCTGCAGAGGGTGTGGAGAAATGGGAACCCTCTTTGCGCTGTCAGTGGAAATGGAAAATGATACAATCACTATGGAGATTCCTCAAAAAACTGGGAGCAGAGCTACCATAGGACCCAGTGGTCCCACTGCTTGGCGTATACCCTGCGGAAAACAAAATTAAAGAAGACACACGTACCCCAACATTCACTGCAGTATAACTGACAATAGCTCGAACATGGAGGCAACCCAGATGCCATCAGCGGATGAATGGGTAAAGAAACTGGCACGTTTATACAATAGATTATTACCCAGCCGTAGAAAGGAACATATTTGAGTCCGTTCTAATGGGGTGGGTGAACCTAGACTCTATTACACAGAGTGAAATAAGAAAGAGGAAAACAAGTATCACACATTAACACACATACGTGGAATCTAGAAACTAGAATACTGACGAACGTTTATAGGACAAGAGTGGAGACGCAGACACAGAGAAGGCACTTGTGGACACGGGGTGGGGGAGGATGGAGAGTGTGGGACGAGTGGAGAGAGTGACATGGAAGCATCTACACCACCACGTGTAACACAGCCAGCCCAAAGGAATTTGCTGCAAGACTCAGGGGACTCAAACCCTGGCTCGGTAACAACCCAGAAGGGTGGGAAGGGGTGGGAGGTGGGAGGGAGGCTTCAGAGGGAGCTAACACTCGTATACCTCTGGCTGACTCACGTGGAAGCCGTAGATTTATTGTGAAGCAGCTTGCCTTCAATTAAAAATAAGTAAGTTTGAAAAAAAAAAAAGAAACCTTTAATGATGGAGATAGGTATGTATTTTGGCAGCCCGACTTTGTGGGGAGCGTGCCATCTAGCGGTAGTTGTCTATAATGCAACTTACTGCGGCCGCTCAAAATGTCAGGACCCAGAGACATTTTTCCGGTGGTCGTTGTTTAAACCACCTCTCCAGGGAGATTCTAGGCAAAGTGTTATAAACATTGCTTTCATGCAGTTAAGCTATAAGATTTGATGTCTAGATCTGCTCCATTTCTATTCTATAAACAAGAGTGCTATCTGCTTGTTCTAGATACTGCTCCAATTTTACAAACAAGAGAGCATTTTTAGGTGCATTTAACACTAAAATAAACTTCCATAAATTTTCATGTGAGACTCTGAAAACTTTTAGTTCCAAACCAGAGCCAGAAAAAAAAAAAAACACTTCTGCAGCTTTAGCTGCAGTAGCATCAGTTACAATAATCCTTTCTTCTCTTTGGAGTTCTGGTCACATAAGGACACATGATGAATCTTGGATATGTCCTCAGCTTACAACTCCTGTCCCATGTTTATTTATATGTTTCATGTAGGTAATCAGTTGGTAGTAATAAAGAAAAGATGCATTTTAAGGATGCAGGTTTGCAAATGTTTGTAACTCAACATACATCATCAAAATCTCAAGACAAGTTGCATTATGGAATAAGCATTGAATAAGCAAAGGGACATTTAGATGGTAAAGGAGATGCTGATTTGTTCTACTTGACAAAATATCAATATCTCTTAAAATCAGATAAGTAGGTGTGATGATAATATTGTTTATATATAAACAATATACAGTTTATTTATATATTGTTTATATAAGAATCTAATAGTTATATAAAGATATCCTTTACCTATGAATTCCTTAAGGAGGAAACTCAGAAAGATCATCAAATTGTGAAAGGTTAGAAAGCTAATAAGTTATTAATACTACTGATTGTGAGCAAGCCAGACAATTTACAAAACTCTGGTACTTAATATATGTAATCACCAAACAAAGATGATATACTCCAGTACAAATATAAGCTCCTCAACCCTGACCGGGACTGTAAAAGTGAGAAAACCCATGAAGGCTGTGACTGTGAAAAGACCCGCATGACACAAATCACAAAAATAATGGGATGCATAAGGCATTATAACTTGCAAAACTGCTTGTATTATTATTAAAGAATACTCTGTGGAACTGTCATTGTAGAAATGCTCCAATGGATATGTTTTATGAATCTGGAGTGGCGGTGTACATTTTTATTGAGGAATGTTGTTTTGCACTCGTTAGATATTTATAATTCATTTTAATAAAATAACTTCTTTGTTCAAGAGACTTGAATTATTCATGATTTTGCTGAGTTCTTTCCTGTTGGGCCTTCTCACAAAGCAAGCCCTGACGTTTGACTTTCTAAATGGCCTCAGCCATTCCAAGCTCTCTTTTGCAAAGAGAAACGGATGTTGGAACGGAGGTCAATAAAGAAACACTTGTTTTCTCCCACACGCTCTCACACTTCAAAAGAGGGGTCCAAACCATAGACCAAGAGGCTGAATTGTATTTCTGAATGCTGGACTAGACGGCTGCCTTTTGTTCCCCAGCGGCTCTGCGTCTGCAATGCCAGGCACACGCGTGTATAAGCATGCACGCAAACGCGTGCAGACGCACCATCTAACGCAATGGTCTGCCGTCAGCTTTGAGCCTTTGCTGGTAGGAAAGATGAGGAATGCAAACAACCAAGACTTTTCTTCCCCACAGGTGGCCCGGAACACCCCAATAGGCCCCAGTCGGATGCATTCCCTCCCGTCAGAGACGTACGATGTAGAGAAACAGAGAATGATTCAAGAACGGGTTATCTCAAGACTGCTGTTGTATATGCACCTCAGTACAGAGCACCTTACACCTCCAGGTCTGATTTCTTCCTTTAGGAAACGAGGCGGTTTGATTAGAAAAATCCCCAGTGCTCTTGTGGGTTTGCTGTTGTTCAGTCGCTCAGTTGTGCCAGAAACTTTGTGACCCCATGGACCGTAACATGCCAGACTTCCCTGTCCTTCACTCTCTCCCGGAGTTTATGCAAACCGTGTCCATTGAGTCGGTGACGCCATCCAACCACCTCATCCTCCCTCGTCCCCTTCTCCTCCTGCCTTCAGTCTTTCCCAGCATCAGGGTCTTTTCCAATGAATCGGCTCTTCACATTAGGTGGCCAAAGTATTGGAGCTTCAAAAGAGTTTCTATTTTTAAAATTGCCTTTGCCTGGGCTATCATGCTTAAATATCAGTGTTTTATTTTTCTTCCGAATTTCTCTTGTTTTGGGGGACAGTAAATCTCCACACAATCTCTCGCTGTGAGCAACAATTTTGATAAGGCCTTCTTCACTTTATGTCTCTGTTCAACATGATAAACTATCTGTACTGTTGGATATAACAGTTTCAGAGAAACCGAATGAGAGTTGTCATTAAATAATAATCTAGAATAATCTTAGAATAAGGCCAGTTCATTTCCCTCCCCTGGGCGCAGGCCCCATCTCTTTCCCCTCCGCAGACGTGGTCCTGTCCCTTCCCGGACAGGTCTGGGGGTCCAGCTCCATGGAGACCCCAGGGGACCTGGGAAAGGCCCCCCCCCTCAGCGCAGGCACCGGGCCCCTCCACCTCCATGTCTGCTCCCAAAGGTGACTGGTCCTCTGGCCATGCTCCGCCCCGCCGTGCATGCGTGTTTGGTCACTCAGGTGTGTCCGACTTTGCAACCCCATGGACTGTACCTTGCCAGGCTCCTCTGTCTATGGGATTCTCCAGGCAAGAATACTGGAGAGGGTTGCCATGCCCTCCTCCCCACCCAGGGATCAACCCCAGGTCTCTTCACTCTCCTGCGTTGGCGATGGGTTCTTTACCACCAGCGCCACCTGGGAGGCCCTCCTCCTCCCCACGCATCCTTTATTTTCTCTCACAAAAGTTCTCATAAAATTACGAGCGCACCATTCTTCTTGAATCTGACAACAAACGCCCAGTGAACCAACACTCAGGACGTCTGAAGTTGACGCGCAGCTTTATCAGAGCGTGGCTCCTCGCCGCTCCACCAGGAATTCAGTGCTGGGTTCGGACCTGCCCACCCACCACCTCTGCCCCCTCTCTCCCCCATCCTCTTCTGAGTGGGGTTCACGCTCCTTGCTGGTTCATTCTCATCCTCTCCAAGTGTGGACCTGTCCTTGCAGGGAGACACACGGGGTCAGGCGGTCGGTGGAAATGCATACATCGCAAAGGCACCCCCTGCACGGCCATCCTGTGACCAAGGCCCCCTCATTCTAACAAACACGGTCTGCCTCCCTGCAGAAAATCAGTGCCCCCCCAGCTTGGGTGTACAGTTCATCTGAAGCCATTATTCACCGAATCTGTTTCCAATGCACCATAATTGCTCAAATATTATGTCCCATTATTTCAAAGTGAAGTGAATGAAAGTCACTCAGTCGTGTCCGACTCTTTGCAGCTCCATGGACTATAGAGTCCATGGAACTCTCCAGACCAGAGTACTAGAGTGGGTAGCCTTTTCCTTCTCCAAGGGATCTTCAAAAGACGACCCCAAATTAGGAATTCACAACTAACGTGTTACATCCAAAATATTCCAAAGGAACACTAATGCTTATATATGTGCTAATCTATTATTCTGATCTGAAAGCTAGAAAAATAGAAATATTAAGATAATACACATAAAACAAACTTCACCTAAACACTCAATAAACGATAATAACCCTGTTACACAGATAGTTCAAACCTAACAGTGTATCCAATTATTCTCCTAAAAGTAGTCACCATTTCTTCTCTGAAAAATAAGAAGAAACTTTAAGACTGCTAAAATGCAATGACAGTTTGAAGGCAGAAGTATCAAACTGAAGATACATAATCACTTACCGATGGGCATGTAAATTATTAAGGTGCAGTGTATACTTCTCTTCAGCAGATAGTCCATCCATCAGCAAGTAGAAGATGAGAAAATTGCTCTGGCCAGGGGGCTGTGAAACAAGTCTGGATTTCTCTAGCATATACGTAAAAATTCTGGCTGGTTAAAGAAAAGAAGAGGAATTCTGTTAAACGGCATTATTAGTTTCAGCTCCATACATTCACACCTATTAATCAGAAGAGACAAGAATGCAGCTCTTTTCAAACACAGATTTTTAAAAGAAAACAAAATAATGGACTTCATTTTCAGAGAAACTTTTTAGGTCCAGGAAAATTAAGCATAAAGTACTGAGAGTTCCAATATATCCTTTCTCCCTTCCCTAATAAGTTGTTTCCCCTATTATTAATAAATTGTGTTAGAGTAGTACATTGGTTAAAATGAATGAACCAATACTGATACACTATTATTGACTAAAGTCTGTGATTTATATTGGTATTCACTGTTTGTGTTATACAGTTGTACAGGTTTTGAGAAGTATATACATCATGTGTATAGACTGGATGGTTGAATGGTGTCACCGACTCAATGGACATGAGTGTGAGCAAGCTCCGGGAGACAGTGAAGGACAGGGAGGCCTGGCGTGCTGCAGTCCATGGGGTCACAAAGAGCTGGACACGACTGAGCGACCGAACAACAATATGTCATGTGTGCACCATGACAGCATCACACAGAATAGTTTCACTGCCCTAAAGTCACAGATACAGCTCCTGACTCCTCCCTCTCCCCAGCTCCTGGCAACCGATGATCTCTGCACTGTCATGACAATTTTGCCTTTTGGTGAATGTTATATAGTTGGAATCACACAGTAAGTACCCTTTTCAGACTGTCTTCTTTCACATAAAAATACGTATTTAAGGGTCCTTTTTTGTCTTCTTAAGGCTTTATAGCTTATTTTTTATCAGTGAATACTAGTCCATTGAATGAATGTGCTACAATTTGTTTATCTAATCACCTATTAAAAGACATCTTGGTTGCTTCCGGTTTTTGCGATGATGAACATTCGTGTCTACACTACGTGGAGATGTAGTTTTCAACTCAGTTGAGTCAATGCCAAGGAATGTGCTTTGCAGATCGTATGGTAAGACTATGATCAGCTTTGGACGACACTGGCAAGCTCTCTCCCAAAGTAGCCGGACCATGTTGTGTTCCCACAAACAACAGATCAGAGTTCCTGTCACCCCACCTCTTCGTCAGTATTTCATGTTGTTGGTGTTTGGGATTTTAGCGATTCTAACAGGTGAGTGGTGGTACTTCACCCTTGTTCTAATCTGCGTTTCCTAGGTGACATATAGCACAGAACATTCTTTCAAATTCTTACTTTCCATTTGTCTGTCTTCCTTGGTGATATGTATGTTCAGATGTCCATTTTAAAAACTGGGTTGTTTCTTACTGTTAAATATTGAGTTCTTCATATATTTTAGACAACAGTCTTGTCTTAATTTTTTCTTTTTAATTGGATGATTGCCTTACAACGTTGTGTTGGCTTCTGCCATAAAACGTGAATCAGCCGCAGGTACACGAGTCCCCCCACCCAGATCTCCTCCCCACACCCGCCCACCCCACCCTCTGCTCATCACAGAGCAGTGGGCGGACCCCCGTGCCCACAGAGCGGCTTCCCACTGTCTCTCTACTTCACATGCAACAGTGCATGTATGTCAGCGCTGTTCTCTGATTACCCTCTCCTTCCCCCACTGGGTCCAAAGTCCCTTCTCTGTGGCTGCATTATTTACAAGAGCTAGGGTATGGAAGCGACCTAGACGTCCATTGGCAGATGAATGGATAAAGAAGTTACACATATGCACAATGTACATGTACACAAAGTTACATATACACAGTGGAATATTACTTATCCATAAAAAGGAACACGTTTGAGTTCATTCTAGTGAGGTGGATGAATCTAGAGCCTGTTATATAGAGTGAAATAAGTCAGAAAGAGAAAAACAAATTTTGTATAGTGATGCATACAGAATCTAGAAAAACAGTTCTGATGAACCTATGCAGGGCTGGAACAGACACGCCAACCTAGAGAACAGACTTTAGACAACAATCTTTCATCAGATATGTCTTTTGCAAATATTTTCTCCATGCCTGGGGTTCATCATTTCATTCTATTAACAGTGTCTTTCATAAAACAGAAAATTTTAATTTTAATGATATCGAGTAGATGTCAAGGACTGTAGATGATGAAATTCCATTTAAAGTAGGTGGGAAATGATGAAAGTATGTAACATGGGAATGACAACCTTGGCTCTGCTTCAAAGATAGGCTGGAAATTCAGACTCTGGTGTTGGTCAGAACTTTGGACATATTTGATGGAGTATGCTTTTCATTTGAATTTAGGTTTATTCTTATCACTGTGAATGGTAGTAAACAGCTACACATTTCAATTTTAGATGTGATTGTGAATGACTATAGTTTTCCACTTTGAACCAAAAATTTATGATCGATAATTTTTTTGGATCCTAACAGCAGTTTTAGGAAGGCAAATAAATTCAATTTCCCCTACATTTGAACTATAAACAACTCATATAATGAGTTTGCAACTAATTATTCTAGAGTCCAGTCTCTAAAAGCACAAATGTGAGGTGTCCAACCTTTGGTTTTATACAGTGAATCCAAGTGAACCAACGGAATGACTTCTTCTGTGCTTTATTCCTGTAAATTTTGTGAGTGGTCAATTCAGTCTCAGAATGATGTGCAGTGTTTCAAAAGTCTCAAAATTCATAAATCTTATTAAGAAAAGTTGTCTCACTGGACACCTTCTAGAAAGGTTGCCATGAGTGCATAAAGAAAGACTCTTTCAAAATAGCCCTTTAATTAGTGGTATTAAAGCCCCAAAGTGATAAAATTAGGAAGAGGTGGTATAATTTCTTTTCCATCTTTCCATAAGCATTGAATCAGGTGGTAAATTTCAAGTTGAGGTCTAAATGATTAAATTTTACTTTTCTTTCTTAAGCAAAATCCTGAAACATGTTCCATTGGTTATTAATAGTATTAACCCTGAAGTAGCTAATGGCTAAAATCTGCACTCCTAGGAAACAAACTGTCAGAGCTGTCCCTACTATGGTTTTCTGGGCACTAACTAAAGACATGCCAGGTGAAAATGGAGGACCTTCATTCATCCTTCTGATCATCAAGCTTCTATCCTCAGAGAAAAGACTGACTTGATGCCCATTTGTTCAAGCCAACACACAAGCTTAATTTAAAGCAGCATTCAGAACTAATCAAACTCCACATCATAAAGTGACATCAATACACTTCATCTTTCCAAAATGGAATAATTAGTAATCATCCTAGTTAGCTCATCTCCAGCAGTGAATAAAATTGCTGTGGATTAGCAGAATTCTGATCAGTATATATATATACATATTAAGTCCATCTTGAAGGAGCTTTTAGATGGAAGAAAACACAAAACAACCAAAAATTCAAATTTTCATGAGACTCTTATATTCTTCCAAGCGGGGCAAGTGCAGGACTTTTTGTTGTGCCTGAAATGACACTGGAATACTGAAAGGAAAACGATAGGTTTTGGAGCTAGAAAGTTTTCTGACTCATTCATGGAAGTGTGCATGGACAGAAAGTTCCTACTTATTTCTCGAGTTTTCAAGACTTGTATGTTTTTACCAGTGTTTTATGTCAGAAATAGTCTTGACTGGAAATATGCCTGTGATCCTCCACATTTTCAGAACTCTATGTGAGCACGTCTTCCAGAAAGTTCCACAACCGAAAACACACGTCAATATGTATGTTGGCAGATTATATATGACATGCAGTGAAAGCATTTCATAGATCTGTACCCATATTTGACCACGATGAAAGGAGATGGGGGAGAGAACCCTCCCTCCCCTTCAAGAAGGAAGATGCCCTTGGTGTTAAGGGAACCACTGACGGAAGAGGGCCTCAGGGAACCTAGAAAGATTATACTGTCAAATAAGTAACCAGATGGGGGGAAACCCTGGGCTAAAAGCCAGGCTACAATGCTATTTATTGATTAAAATTTCTTCAAATTAAGAAACAATCCTTACTTCGCTGTAGCAGATGCTTCATGAAACTGAGACATGTATTTTTTATGTTATAATTAGTGTTTGAATGCCTGATCAAGGATTTGGCATTATAGAGGTATCAAAATAGTATCAATAAAGGAAACAGACAGCATCTCTCACCCTTAAATGAGCAAGACAGCACTCCCAGTATAATAAAATCACATACGGCTGCGAGAGCTGGACCGTAAAGAAGGCCGAGCGCTGAAGAATGGATGCTTTCGAATTATGTGCTGGAGGAGACTCCTGAGAGTCCCTTGGACTGCAAGGAGATCAAACCAGTCACTCCTAAAGGAAATCAACCCTGAATATCCATCGGACAAGCTGAAGCTGAAGCTTCAATACTTTGGCCACCTGACGTGACGAGCTGACACAGTGGAAAAGTCCCTGATGATGGGAAAGATTGACGGCAGGAGGAGAAGGGGACGACGGCGGATGAGACGGCTGGACGGCATCACCGACTCAATGGGCATGAGTTTGAGCAGACTCAAGGAGACAGTGAAGGACAGGGAAGCCTGGTGTGCTGCAGTCCATGGGGTCGCAAAGAGTCAGACACAACTTAACAACTAAAGAGCAACAGCAATAAAATCATTACAACTATTACATGTGTTCATAATTTAAGGAAATTGCTGTTCAGTTGCTGAGTTGTGTTTGACTCTATAAAGCATAAAATGAACCTGTAACCTACATATATTTAACCTAAATTGAGGTATAAAAACCTTACTCCAGTTTGATTAACTATTTTAGTGAACGCTTAAAATTCAGAAGGCTTTTACCCGGGACTAATTTGAATAACTCAGCTCCCTTTAAAAACCATGTAAAGCGAATTAAATTAATACCTTTTAGAGTTTTCATTCAGAAAAAGGGCTTGTGGTGATGAAGTTATTCAAAACTCAAAAGTCAGATCTTATAGTTTCTTGATGTATTCAGAAAGTGCCTGTTTTTGGAGGTGATGATGATACTTTTTCTTAGACTGAAAATAATTTTGAAGAGTAAAGATGAACACAATAGATCTGCCCTTATTCTCTGTTGTGGGGTGAATCATGTCTCAGAAAAAAAAGAAAAGAAAACACTTAAGCACTGGCCCCTCAGAAAAAAAAGAAAATACTTAAGCACTGGCCCCGGGCCCTGGGAACCCCGGGCGTGAGGTTTCATCTGAAAGCAGGCGCTGGCAGACACAACTGTCTCAGCACTCCAGCTGAGACAAGGCCAGGCTGCGAGGCACGGGGTTTCCATCAGAGCAGCCTCTCCGGGCCTGGCATCTCACACTCACCCACTCTCGTCCAGGCTCTGCCTGGTCTCAGCTCTAACCTCTCCATCCTATGAATAAGCTTAGAGCCTCTATGGGGTTTGATCCAGGTCACAGAAATAGGGATAGAGGTAGAACTGAGCCGGGGACTTGCGGAGTCTGAGCTGAGTGTGACCATCAGCTTCAGCCACTCTTCGGAATCCAACAGAGACTTGTAACCACTCTCCTTTGCGTGTGCTCAGCTGTGAAGTTGTGTCTGACTCTGTGCGACCCCATGGACTGTAGCCCGCCGAGGCTCCTCTGTCCGTGGGGTTCTCCAGGCAGCAATACTGGAGTGGGTTGCCATTTCCTCCTCCTGGCGATCTTCCTGACCCAGGGATCAAACCCATGTCTCCTGCATTGGCAGGTGGATTATTCATCACTGAACCACCTGGGAAGCCCACCACTCCTTTAGAGCTTTACCAGTCCTCATCCTCTGTTAGAGTTCTGCTCCTTCCACCCTTGATTCATTTGCTCACTGTGGTTCTACTTTCCACTGACTTCCAGGCGCGGCGCTGGACCCTGCAGATGCAGCAATGGTCACAGGGACACATGCTGGTGGGGAAGAGTCAGAAAGACACGTCCTAGCCCCTGGAAGACCCTGCAGGCCTTGAGAAGCAGGACGCAACTCCACTGACTTCAAAGCGAACACCCAACACAACGGTATAAACAGAATCATCTAGTAAAACGTAGAACAACTGTTTTTTAGAAAGATAAAATGTACCGAGCGGAATGGGTCCTAACCCAACATGACCGGTGTCTTTATCAGAAGAAGAGAGACCCAGGGAGAACTCCCGCGAGAAAGCAGGGCAGGGCGATGTCTCTACAAGTCAAGGGTCAGCCAGAAAATCAAGGACAGGATCTTCCCCGAGAATCGGAGATGGCTCAGCCCTACTGCACCTGCGTCCTGGGCTCGCAGCCTCCAAAGCTCTCCGCCAGGGCGTGGTGCTTTGTTACAGCGACTCCTGGTCACTAACACCCTCCGTCTCCTCCTGTCGACTCTGTGTATCCCATGCCGCCAGCACCGGGGGACAACGGTGCTAACGAGCCGCGCTTCTTGGCATCAGAAGATCTCATCAGTGTTAACACAGACCACTGAGTTGGACCTAGAGAACGTGGAGCAGGGGCGAGGCCCGTAGCATCCTCTGGTCCAAGCTCCGCATCGCAGGTTGGACGGTCTTTAGCACGCTAGCTCCTGCTCTGCGTCCTGCTTGAACGTTTGCAGGGGGTGGGAGACAGCGCACCGCAGTCACAAGCAGGCTCCTTCTCTGGAGCCTCGGCCGACTCTCTGCCGCACGAAGAATCCGTCTTTGGATTCAAGATGCTCTCCGCGTGGGGGGGGTGAACATTTGAAGACACTCGTCATGACTCGCTCAAGCCTTCGGCTTTGCAGTGTACACTGTAGTTTCTGCACAGTTCACTCCAGACACAGAGGGCCCTTGCACTCTCCCTCTCCTGATAAACGTCCTGTGAACATTCCTCGTCTTCCTCTTAAACAGAGTAAAACTAAGATCTGAGCCCACAGACTGCTCCCTTTAGCCTCCCCTGAACACTCGTGTCCTAGGCATTAAGCGTCTATTAATGTAGACTCAACAAGCACCAATGTTATATGCCTCTTTATTTATTAGCAGTTGTTTTATTCTTCAAATTAAAAAATATATATATAATATATATAAAATATGTATAATATATATATATATATATATATATAACTACTTCAAGATCAATTTGCCACATTTTAAAAAGAACGCAGCAGGAGGCTACCCAGCAAACATAGGCGACAGGACTGAATAAAGGGTGAGCCTCAGAAGAGGATGGGGGAGAACCACAGGGCAAGTGCAGCCTTCGGGGCGCCCTCCCCCCTGGGAGCCTGGACCAGCTCGGTCCTAAGAGGAGGTGCTCAGCTGCAGGCCAGGCTGAGAATACACTGATGCCCTCAGCTCTGCACCGACGCCGGGCGCATCCCAGCCTCTGGGAGTGCCTCCGGCTCACCCGCAGGAGTATTCATTGTCCCCGAGTCCCAGCCTGCAGCCCGGGAGGCGGTCTGACTGTGTGGCGGCTCTGCGGGGCTGCCTGCTTCTTAGCACAAGGCTCCCCTGGAAAGCCTGCTACTTCTTGTCTGGATGGCAGATGCTAATCTTCTAAATTAATGTGCCTGAACAGGGCGTGTTGAACTCTATCCAGAAAAAAGTAAATGAAGTGAGGAATGGATAAGACCATCAGAAGGACTTCCCAGGTGGCTCAGATGGTAAACAGTCTGCCTGCAACACAGCAGACCCCAGTTTGATCCCTGGGTCGGGAAGATCCCCTGGAGGAGGACATGGCCACCCACTCCAGTATTCTTGCCTGGAGAATTCCAACAGATGGAGGAACCTGGAGGGCTATAGTCCATGGGGTCGCAAAGACACAATTAAGAGATTAAACAATGCGACCGTCAGAAGCCACTCAGTGTATCTCCGTCTTGCAAAGGGAATACTGAATCACGAAGACGCTGCATCTCCTCCAAGGGAATCGTGCATAAACCCGAGTGTCCAGCCGTAGTCGGGTTGGGTTAGAACCACTGCTTTCATATGTCAGTGTCTGTCGGAATTGCCAGGGAATCCTGTTGAAGATTCCCAGCCCTGAGGGTCAGGGTGGAGTATGACTCTGAGGTTCTAACAAGCTCCCTGATTACACCCTGTGCTTATCTTTGGGTCCCCTGGAGGGACAAGGGGCTTCTGGAACCCCCCGAGCTCCCAGCTTCTGTGGCTCCAAGCCCTGGTGCCTGAAAAGCTCAGGAGGAATTAACGCTCCTAAATGCAGTGATCCCTTCACTTGGATGGATGTCCTCACTGGGATGTCACAAGCAAAGCTGTGAAAACCAGGGTCTGATGCTTGAGACATTTGTCCTCTGAGGTTTTCCTAAATGGTAGACCTTGAAGTAGATCTCTTAACCATGGATTAAAAAAATAAAAAACAAAACAACAATTTTCCTATTGCAGATTTTAAACCTCTAATTTTAACAGCTAAAATTATCCTTCCCTACTTCTCTTATGCATATTTTTCTTTTTACCAAATTTCATTTAGTCATAATGGGATTTAGACATAAGCTAACTGCAAAATACAGGTTTGTTGTTGCTTAGTCGATAAGTTGTGTCCAACTCGGTGTGACCCCATGGAGTGTATCCCGTCAGGCTCCTCTGTCCATGGGACTCCCAGGCAGGAATACTGGAGTGGGTTGCCATTCCCCTCTTCAGGGGATCTTCCCGGCCCAGGGATCAAACCCACGTCTCCACTACTGGCAGGCGGATTCTTTTATCACTGAGACAGCTGGGAAGCACACAAAAAAGGTTATCTGTTTCTAAACTTTGGTCAGAAGTGACTTTCGTTTCCTGAAGGGAAGATAGGGTGACTCAAAATGCCAAATAAAACTTGTCTATTTAAAAGGTCATTACAGTTAGCGATTGTTTTCATACCAATAGCTGTTACAAAATTTTGAAAATTAATAATTGTTCCAAGTAGATTCAGGCACTCTATATACAGTTGTATTCATGTTATTAATTTGGATGTATACTCTCTTTTGATTTGAAAGATATAAAATCGTAAGTTTATTTTAAATTAGTTGGGCTGTAAACAGGAACTGCTTGTTTAAAATATACACTAAATATGTAAATAAAATTAGAAACAGTTTGGTTTTTGTTTAGTGGAGTGATTATTTTCATTTTTTGACTTGTTTTAATTCAATCATTTTAAAATACTGATTCAGTGCTATTAAAAATAGATTTCAATGTATGCTGCTTGAAGGAATTACATGCTCAAGCTATACTTTATTTTGAGTATTTTAGTTTGCTTCTCTGTTTGGCAAGTGTGATTCATTTCGGCTATTTTTGGTTTGGTTTCATATCATACGGTTTGTACAAACACTGTTGTAAAAGGTTCACCTTGCATTTCAGAATAATTTTAGAACTCATAACTTGACACCCTGGATGTGCACACTGAAACACTATACACACACGAGTGCACACACATGCACACGTGCACACACGTGTGTGCGCGCGCGCACACACACACACACACATGCATGCACACACGTGTACACGCATGCACACACGCACCAGTCACTGTTGCTGCCATGCTCGGTGTGTCTTTGACCCCTTCTTGAAGCTTCTGAGGTCTCCTTGTTAATTTTACACTTACCTCCAGTTACGTGCTTTTTCCGCTCACAGAACTGTAGTTCAAGATACTTTATGAAGCAGCTGGACAGGTCATTAAGAGTGGTCCTGGCGTGTCCAAATGCCTCTAAGATGCTCATGACCTGTAGGAAAAGGGAAACAGTCACTGCACTATTCATGTGCTTAAATGAAATGGGATAATTATAGCACAGAGACAGGAGCTGTCCATCAGCTAAGAGGTCGTCCACTGCCCACACGACACACTATTGCGTTTTTAAGGTCACTCTTTCCTCAAGTGCAGACTGTTAACATCCTTCGTCCCTACTGGTAACTAATAGTGACGAGAGTGATGCGCACAGCTCACGGCTGCCTTCCTCACACTATCCTCTCAGGGAAGTGGAGGATGGCATCCTCTTTACACCCGCACACGCACACACACACACAACTCAGCATGTACTGTTGGTCTTTTTCAGCTTAAGAGTAAAAGTGCTTCAGTAGCTTTGGAAGGAGGAATTAGAGTTAATTTATGCAATGATCAGAATTTCTTTTAAAAATAACAAATTCACTTACACATATGTTTATAACCTTCCTTTTAACCCACATTTATTGTGCCAGGTACGCTTCTGCATCCCAGTCCCCTAGGTCGCCCTCCCACACCCTGTTTTCACTCCATGCCAACCATTCTCCCCACAGAAGCAGAAATGAGAATTCTAGACAGAGCCTTGGACCCAGCATGTCTCATCACGAGGTGCTACTGCAGAGATGGCTGTTTGCGGCTTTAAAGTGTTGTCACTACAGACCTTCAGAAAACCCTGGCCTCTGAAATTCTCTCTTGACCCATTTCCTTAAAAATGCTATTCTTTTCTCACAATTAATTGTACCTGTGATAATGAAGATGACCAAGCAATTCTCCCCAAAGAATGAAAATCCGGAAGGTTCAAAAGTATTTTTCTGGATGCAGGTGTATGCTCAGGTGTATCCAACTCTTTGTGACCCCATGGGCTGTAGCCCTCCAGGCTCCTCTGTCCATGGGATTCTCCAGGCAAGGATACTGGCATGGGTTGCCATGCCTCCTCCGTGGGATCTTCCCCACTCAGGTATCGAACCCCCATCTCTTGTGTCTCCTGCATTGGCAGGGGATTTCATTCCCACTGCACTACCAGGGAAGCCATCTTTCAAGTTCTGGCAAGGTACATGCAGTTCCTCCATCAGCCACTGGAGGGCCACAATAATACCTTATTGATACACTGGGCGGTGGTTTACAGTTTCTGAAGACAGCATTTTTTTAAGAATTTTATTCTAAATTAAAAAATTTTGTAGCTCCTCTTTAACTATCTGGATACAGCTCTACTAAGGCATTCAATTCACCTGGAAGTATTTTATATTGTGAAAGGTTACAAAACAACATTAATTCTAATCACAAGTCAAAGTACTAAATGTTGGGCAAACAGTTAAAAATATGAAAATGTCTGTTTTTGAAGTCTGAACTTTTGGAGAGAAACAATGAATCTTTACAGAAATTCTACGATTTAGGTCTTTCTATAATAACCTAATTTTAAAGATCACATAGTGCATTGTTAGTAGTAATAGCAGAAATATTTCTGAAAAGTAATTTGAAAGAGTACTTATGAAGGTCCTATATTATGCCTTTTTCCCAACAACTTAATATGAAATAAATATATAGCAAGATTATACTGTAATTATATCACATTTAAACCTTTATAAAAGTTCCTTCAAATACTTGTTTTAAAACTCATAAAAAAGAATCAAATAAAAATTTTTTTAATGTTTTTTGGCTTCTATTTACACTGGCATTGTATCTTGTAATACACTGATTTTTATTATAATAGAAAATGAATAGAAAAGGTAATTAATGACATGTGCCTAGAAAGGAATTATAGGGTAAATAATTCAATGTATGTGCCTTGGAGTAAGAGACACCTGCCCCCACACTACAACTCTGCTAATGACAAATGCTATAACCTTGAGCGAGGTTTGTAAATTTCCAAAACTCATTTTCTTTATTCTAAATAGAACAATGCCATCAGCGATTATCAGAGTCCAGTGTATGAAGTGTTCAGCTTGGTGCCTGTAACATGGTAAGCATTCAACAAACAGAATTTAATTTTGCTTTTGTTAATAATAATAGAAAACATTTATATTGTACATTATATTTTACTGACTATGTGCCAGGAACTATATATATATAAAATTATATATATGAATACATGCATGTACATTCATATGTATATCTGTACATGTATATCATTATACATAAAATTATATATAACTGTATATACATACATATATATGTATGAATGTATATGCATGTATGTGTATATTACATCTTTTAATCCTCACAACTCGAGTCTCCATGTTATAGAAAAGGAAATTGACAAATCTAGAAAATTTCCCAAGATTGAAAACTTATAAATAGTGAAGCTGGGATTAAAACCTAAGAATCTCTTGGGTTGGTGCATTTAGTCACTGTAACAGAATAACAATAAAGATATATAAGTGACTAAAACCCCTGAACACAATGTAAATGTGTGGCATGCTTTCATTGTGCACCACTGTATACACACTGGCATCACATTGTGCACCACTGATCCATGATTCAGGATTAAACTGAAATAACGAGTGGCATTTTTTAATCTTTAATCATCCTCCTGGCCAATAGGTGGCAGCAAACAAATGTGCTAAGAGAAACACTGCAAAAAAAAAAAAAAAAGCAAAATTGATTCTGTTCTGCTACTCGACTTTAAAACAAATAACGAGAATACTGTGTCACAATAAAACTTTAAATAAAAATACAGGCAAAGGGAAATATGTATTTCCTCAGTATTCACTGAGTCACAGTTTATTGGCGTGATTTGTTCCCACTTAATATTGGAATTTTTTTCTATAAAATGTTCAGAGTTCTGCAGTTAAAAGGTGTGCCCTATTATTATGGTAGTAGGTAACCAATCGGCCTTTCTAAAAGTAAAGACTTGTGCCCTACTCGATAAAAGATAATGGCTTAATTAGGGCGACCCCATCACTCAGCTCTGTACAAACAGTTGCTCAATAAATGCTGATTTAAGGAATTTCAATGGAAGTGAATGTCTCAAAGTTGAAACTCATTTGGACCAGAATTAGTGAAGAAAAGTCCCAGGCAATTGTGTTTTTTCCCAAAACATGAACTTCATGTTCCAATAAACCTACTGCCGTGGAAAGTCCCTGTCTCCACAGCCTGAAGCTCAAATACAGGGACTAGAAACAACTGGTCTCTTAGCTGACCTCAGCTGTTCTGAAGTTGCCCAGAGAAACACAAGTCATGCCCACAGGGACAGGATTCAAAGCCACACTGCTTGTCTCAGG
This sequence comes from Hydropotes inermis, assembly GCA_020226075.1. NCBI lineage: Eukaryota > Metazoa > Chordata > Mammalia > Artiodactyla > Cervidae > Hydropotes > Hydropotes inermis. Next base: position 78,166,199 of record CM035276.1, on the reverse strand, counting down.
TTGGCCCAAAAGGTTAGATTACTTTGAGCCGTGCGGTAGAATTATGCATATGCTGAGTGCGTAGATCAAGTGTAATAAATGGTCATGAATTACAGTCATGAAGGAACACATATGACACCACTGATACAATGTAGGGGGATTTATCGTACGTGTTTTGTAGAGAGAAAAACTGGGAAGAGTTTCTCCTTACAATCTGTTAAACATGTTGACAGAACTTGCTAGAACAGCGTGAAGACAAGAGAATCAAACTATTGCAGGTGTCTCCTTGAATAAACTGTCTGAGTTTTACTGAGTGAAATTGGACCGCTCTCTCTGAGCTGCCAACAGGCTCTCAATTAGCTCTCAGTAATTCCCTACAAAGGATGCTTATCTGGTCAATCCCCACAGATATATCCTACTTACACCCCAAACTGTCTCTTTATCGGGAAAAGTAATCAACTCTAATCATATTACATATTTTCAGTTCAACTGTTCTGAACAAAAAGAAAAGAGTATGTCTACAATATTTTAAAATACACACAAGAAGATGAATCTTAACTTAAACAATACTCATTTGCATAGGGCCTCAATCTTTTTCCCTTTATTTCCACAAATTTTGACCAACTTCCAGTTAAAGTCAAGTGAAAGTCATTCAGTCATGTCCGACTCGTTGCAACCCCATGCACTCTAGCCCAGCAGGCTCCCCTGTGCAAGGGGATTCTCCAGGCAAGAATACTGGAGTGAGTAGTCGTCCCCTTCTCCAGGATATCTTCCCGACCTGGGGGTCAAACCCAGGTCTCCCACACTGCAGGCGAATTCTTTACCGTCTGAGCCACCAGGGAAGCCCTACAGTTTAAAGCCTATTAAGATGCCTCCCCTTTTATTTGCAAATCACATTTTTCTGGCCCCACCATAGTCTCCAAGTCAAACCAGTGACTTACATGCTTAATTTTGGAATCGAAAATAGGCCTGCTGGAGCCAGACCTGCAGGTGAGGTGTCTCATTATCTGTTTGCTGGCTTCAGACTTTCCAGATCCTCTTTCTCCACTAAAATAAGACAAAAAAAAAAAATGCTTACTGTTATATAGTAAAAAAAGGAACCAGAAAGTACTTCTCAGATACAAACAAGGTAAGCAAACGACGTGACAACTTTCAACAAGAACATGACGTCATTTGACTTTTCCGTTTGATTCACTTGTTACTATAAATGCAGAAAGCCGCATGGCGGTCAAGACAATCGAGGGAAGCTACATGTTAATACAATCACCAGTCTTGAAAGAAGAAAGAAAACGCCTCAACTAAGCATCACAAAATCCCTGCGGTCACTGATGTGCTCTTCATTTCTTGACCCTTGAATGAAAAAAAATATTTTTTTCTGAGTAACGGGTTGATACATGGCATTATTAACCTTTAAAGATGTCCCAAAGGAACAGTAGTTCTGCAGAATATTAACAAAACTTAATACTGACAGAAAAACAATCCCATGAGCAAGAGTATGTAGAAACAAGCAGATTTCTTCACTGATGAAACACGCTTGGCATTGGGAACTCTGTAATCGGCAGGTTCCCAAAAGATGTCACTGGCTCTTCAGAGCTTCGCTAAGAACTAAAGTCTTTGACCTGAGTTAAGTGGACTCAGTGAGAATTTAGTGAAGGCCGTGGATTTGTGACAGTCATTTTAGGGGAGGCTGGGGGGCCTCCTGAGGTGAGCGGCAGTGGATGAGTGCGGCTGTGAGTGTGGGCGGGCGGCACTCAGGCTCAGAAGCCAGACTGCTGGACTCACATCCCAGGGAGACTCCGTACCAAGTAGCTAACGCTCCTAACACTCAGCCCTTGACACATAAAATGACAGCAAACAATGATCATAGTAACATGCATCCTACAAGATCGCTAAAGCGATGAACAAGGTAACACGCAGAAGGCACCCAGCGCAGGGTGCCTAAACTCTTAGCTAGTAACTCTCAAAAATATCGGTCATTATTACTGTCAACACTACTGCACACTCCTTGCCATCTCCCAATTAAAAAAAAAAGAAAAAGTCTCCCTTTTTGTCTAAGCAGGACCAGGAAACCCAACAGATAAAGCAGATAAAAGGAGAATTTCTTGGCTCAAGAATGCCTGGGTCCCATAACCCCCACCCGGGGGACCCTTCAGACCAAGTGGAAAAACAACCACTTGCATGCTATTTTGAAAACCACAACACTAAAGTCTGCAACACGTCGATCTGACCATCCCATCCACGGAGTTTTGATGGTGTTAAGAATATAAAAGTATATAAAGAAGTGCTTATTTAAAGATTTAATGTTACTTGGGTTCTTTCCAGGCTTCCCTCTTCACTCTTTGATCTCATTCTGATCTCATTCTCGACTCAGGCTGTGCAAAGCTTTATTTACATGTTCCGTCTTCAATTGATGCTATTGAGGATAACTATGCACAGACGGGTATTCATGGATGTCCCCTTCTCATGGAGGTGTAGCCTAATATAAAACATAATTCTCAATGCAGATTGTACTTTGATACCTAAATAGTTCTTTAATTCTTTATCACACTCACATTTCACCCTCACTTCTTGTGGTAGCTTTTTTTTTTCTCGATCCAATGTAAATGACTGTCCTGAGCATCTTGACATTTAGGAGCTAACATTGCCATTGCATTCCAATAAAGATGACTTTGGGTGTGTAATTCTGGTCATACGAGCAAAGGTAAATACCTGGAAGCAACTGGGAAATTTCACCTCTGCAAGCTGCTACAGCACCACATTTTGGAGAACGGTGGAATACTAGTCCCAGACGCCCTTCTTTCCCCCTGTTTTCTGAGGTTTGAAAGCAAGGCGCTCTGGTTCTAAGCTGTAAATCTTCAAAATGAATTGAGCTTCAGGTTAAGTTTGTTGAAATCGATCCAGCCACACCCGGGGCCATTTGTAATAACAAAGATGTTTCTCCTCTGTAGCAAGTCAACTGTACTCACTGCAAAGACTTACAGGGACACAAACCAATGAGCAAGTGAATAAACGTACAGCAGAAGAAATGTGGACAGGTTTACTGCCAAGCTCCCGGGGCAGAACTGAGCCCAGGGTGGGGGCAGGCGGCGGGCTCACCTGAGGATGAAACACTGGGGTCTCCGCTCCTGGAAAAGCTGGTGGAAGGCTCTCTCCGCGCAGGAGAAGATGTGAGGTGGGAGGGAGGGGTTGGGCTGCCCTGCGCTGCTCAGGTACAGCTCAGAGACCTGGAGAACAGGGCCGGCATCTCTGTCAAAAGGATTCAGGATCCTTTCTCCCACGAAGACACGGATACATTTCCAATACACAAAAGCACAGAAATCTCTAACCTTGAGTCTCACTTGTAAACAGAAACCATTTGTGCAATGATGCCCTTCTCAGGCACATTTTAAGCATTTCTAATGATGGCTCTGTCTAGTCAAAGCTATGGTTTTTCCAGTGGTCATGTACGAATGTGCGAGTTGGGCTATAAAGAAAGCTGAGCACCGAAGAATTGATGCTTCTGAACTGTGGTGTTGGAGAAGACTCTTGAGAGTCCCTTGGACTGCAAGGAGATCCAACCAGTCCATCCTAAAGGGAATCAGTCCTGGGTGTTCATGGAAGGACTGATGCTGAAGCTGAAACTCCAATACTTTGGCCACCTCATGTGAAGAGTTGACTCACTGGAAAAGACCCTGATGCTCTGGGAAAGATTGAGGGCAGGAGGAGAAGGGGACGACAGAGGATGAGATGGTTGGATGGTGTCACCAACTTGATGGACATGAGTTTGGGTGGACTCTGGGAGTTGGCGATGGACAGGGAGGCCTGGCGTGCTGCAGTCCATGGGGTCACAAAGAGCTGGACACAACTGAGCGACTTTCACTCGATCACTTGATCCCATATAGATCAACACATATAGATCCCATATAGATCAATACAGAGTGTTGAGAGGCGTCCCCTCTACCACACGGTAGGTCTTTATTACTTACGTCATCTATTTTATACACAGTCCTGTGTCCAGTGCCCTCCTCTTCCTCCTCCCATCCCTTCTCCTCCTCACCCTCCTCCTTCATAAGCCCCAAAATGATATGGGTAATTCTTCTGCCCTAATCAATCCCACTTCCATACACCCGCAGACAGCCCAGGGATGAGACGGGTCGGACTGGGTGGGATGAGGACAGAGGGCAGGTTTCAAGGCAGCTTTAAAGCAGCAGTGGAGCTGACTTTTGCTAAGAAAAGTGGAGGGTCGGGCGGTGAGGGACCCTGTTTTAGCAAAGAACTCTCTCTGTGGTCATTCTTGGTTGATTCACTGGGAGTTTAGAGAGAGGAGTGGCTCTCCCTCCCTCCCTCTTTCCCTCCCCACCTCCACCCCAACTCCAGCATCTAAAGGACATCCTCGCTTCAGCAACGCATGCCTCCTCCTTTCATCTCCTGCTCCCACCAAGGATTCTGCCCACGACGGCATTTTTGATCCCAAGACACTTGGCAAAAATCATACTGTGCTTTCAGTTGCCTGGAATACTTTTGCAAAAGCAGTAGTTTCTCTTTTAATTTTGACTCTCATGATTAAAGCTGGAAAGGCTAGGAAAATGTGCAGAGGCAGTGCCGTCCTGTCTGATCCAATCGCCTAAACATCACAGGGCTCTTCTGAAAGTGTTCAAAGAAGAATTCTAAACCAACTGACCTTGAACTAGTCAAAAATGCATGGGAATACAGAGTTAATATAGTATTTGATTTTAGAAGTCTGTCTAGGGACTACAGTCATAAGAATCACACATTATAAGCGCAAGGGAATCTTTTGATAAAATAACATTCCTTTTCAATATTTTCTCAGAAAAAAATAAAGTCACTATTATGTAGCCACTCAGGGTAGAATTTTCTGAGAAGCTTGATTTTACTTCCTATTTTGCTTTTTCTTCTTAATCATTTGCTATTTAGGTATGTCTAGTAAGTGATTACTCTACATTATTAAAGGACATTTCAAATTTTATACTCACCACGGTGGAATAAATTGGAATCTCCTTGAATGGATTAACCAGGAGAAGGATATCCCCAATAAAAGTCTATTAAATGAAAAGAATAGAAATTGTTATCAGACCATATAAATAGCACTTTTAAAGTTAAATATTATATAATTTTAAAATCACTGAGCAAACTATAGAGAATAAATAAAAATCACACTTTAACATCTTGTGAATTGTTTTAAAAGTTTGTAAATAAATAGAAAAGTCAAATTCACATAAAATTAAACCAATAAGCTTATCTCATTGAACACATAACAAGTGAAATGACGGTCTTAAGTAATTAATTGAACACACAGACGAAATTTTGAAATAAATAATTACCAAGTGGAATAATTAACTTACATAGAACACTACCACCAAGAACCACACAAAGTATGTTCATTTAAATTGAATACCAACCAGTTCCATTACACTTAAAGAGTTTGGGTCACATAAAGTACATTCTCTGATCATGGATTATGATGCAAATTAACCATGGACCAGCTAGAAAATCACCAAATGTGTGGTAATTATACATTTGCAAATAACCTATGAGTCAAAAAGAGAAATCATAATGCAAATGAGAAAACATTTCAATTATGATATATCGTAACATGTGAGATGCTACTAGAGGTATAGTCGATATGAAAATTATTGCCTGTTAAAAAATAAGACAGGCAGTAATGATCTAAGTAAATGTTTCTAGGAACTCATCAAATTACATGAAATTATCAGAAATAAGTAACCAACATATGAGCAGAAATGAACGGAATTAGTAAACAAAAGCCATGGAGTGAAAAACTAAAGCTAAAAGGCACTCATGGGAAAAATCAAATCAAAATGTGGTGTCCTAACAAGACTGAGGAAAGAAGAGGAAATGCACAGACCACCAATATCCCAAATAAGACATCACTACAGATTCCACTGACAGGGAAACAGATGAAGAGGCATTTAGAACTCACATTTTAGTCACCAAGTTTGGATAATTAGATGATGTGGACAATAATCCACAGTCTTACCAAAACAAATGCAATAAGATGTCAGAAATCTAACTTGATTTATTTTCAGTAACAAATTGAATCTATGTCTAAAACCTTCCCACAAAGAAAACTAAGAATTCACCAGTAAATTCTTGCCAACACTGATACAAAAGTAAACAAATTTCATACAAATTATTCCAGAAAGTAGCAAAAGAGGGAACATGAATCACTTCATTTCAAGAGGTCTGCATAAACTTCGTATTAAAAACAAATATATTGAAAGAAAATTATAGGCTGTTTTCCTTCATTAAAACACATGCTAAAATAATGAGAAAAATACAGACAAACTGAATCCAATAATACATTCAACAAATAATAAATTTTAACCAAAGAGGCTTTATTCTAGTAATTCAATGTTGGCTTCATATCAGAAAATCAGATCTTGTAATTTGTATTACTAAGAAGTCAAGAATAAAATTTATATGATTATCTTGATAAATGCAAAAAGCATTTAATAACAGCCAATTCCCACTCTTGATTAAAAATAATAATAACTTTAAAAACTACTGATGGAACTTTCTTAATCTATAAGAAGTGATTACACATGTGGTAATAACTTGCTTAATGATAAAACACTGATTTTAATGATAAGACAGCTTTCTGCAAGGATCAGAAACAGCACAGAAATGTCTAATATGCTGACTTCCAGCCAAATTTTTAAATTAACAGCCCCTATATCATCAAATGGGGCTTCTCAGGTGGTGCTAATGGTAAAGAATCCACCTGCCAATGCAGAACACCCGTTCAATGCCTGGGTCGGGAAGATCCCCTGGAGGAGGGCACAGCAACCCACTCCAGTGTTCTTGCCTGGAGAATCCCACGGACAGAGGAGCCTGGCGGGCCACGGTCCATAAAGCAAAGAGTTGGAAACAACTGAAATGACTTAGCACGCACACACATTATCAAGCAAGGCAAAAAAGTAAGGCTCCATCAGGGTTTAAAAGAGAAACATGAAAGCCATTATTTGGCTCCTACTTAGTGGTGTGCGCAGAAAAGCCAAAGAAAGATGGTCCGCAGTAACTTAATCCGCAAGCCCTGGGAAGGTTTACTTAGAGACTGAAGAAGTACCGAGAGGGAGAGCTTTGCACTTCACGGAGGGAGAAAGAGAACTCCAGGGAAAAAGTTCTAGGACTAGGAGTCACCAGTGATCGTGTTTAGGGGCCAGACAGAGAATAAGGACGTATAGCCATACTTTCACGGAAAATGACAAGCTACAGAAAAGTTCTAAGACCGGGAGTTTTGAGATTACATTTCTTCTTTACAAAAATGGCCCTAGTTCCTTGTGGGATCAGACTGAAAAGTGATGAAGTTTCCTCTAGAAAGTTAGGAGGCTCCTGGGGACAGGACAGCGAGGATGGTGGCTACTGGCAGGCAAAGTGACAGTCGTTCAGTTATGTCCGAATCTTTGTGACCCCATGGACTATACAGTCCACGGAATTCTCCAGGCCAGAATACTGGAGTGGGTAGCCTTTCCCTTCTCCAGGGGATCTTCCCAAACCAGGGATCGAACCCAGGTCTCCCTCATTGCAGGCGGATTTTTTACCAGCTGAGCCACCAGGGAAGCTGTGGACTAAATGATTTTTGGGAGAGAAAGTCACTTGAAAAGCATGAACAAAAGAAAGGCAATTCAAACCGTTCAACACAGATTTAGAGAACAAACTTATGGTTACCAAGCGGAAAGAGGGAGTTTGTACACACCGAGAGGTTTGAAATGGATAACCGACAAGGATCTGCCCTATAGCACACGGGACTCTGCTGAGTGTCACGTGGCAGCCTGGATAGGTGTGGGGTTTGGAGGCGAATGGATCACACGCATATGGACGGCTGAGTCCCTTCACCATGAACCTGGAACCATCACAACCTTGCTTATCGGCTCTACTCCAATATAAAATACAGACTTTAAAATTATTCAAGCAGTGGTCTACCGATAATGTGACTAAGTTAACAGGAAGAAGAATCAGCAAGACGCTATGGAAAGAGAGACAATGGTACAAAACTCACAAGGGGCAGGGCAGTAGCAGAGACCAAAGTAATCAGGCTCTGCCACTTCATGCTGATGACTCAATTCCATTAATTCTGAAAGAAGTATTTAATTTTAAGTGTATTTACAGTGGCAGGCAATTTATCCAAGTGTTCAGACGCTGCCCTGAATTTTCATAGGTTAATCAGCACCTGACAATTTATTACTTGTAAAGAAATCTCAGATTTCACATTTACATGAAAATTACTTAATCAATTGCTCAGTGGAGGAGGAAAAAAAAGGGGGGTGTAATCCAAAAGGGATAGCAGACATGTGCATAATCAGATTTCTCTGTAGACCTTCTGATTGAATTGCTCTGAGTTGAATTTAATGAAATCAATGAGAGAGAGAAAGAGAGTCTGAGATTACATACTACCAAAACCCATCCATGTATTGGAAGAAGTTACACATATAAACCAGAGCAGAACCAAGCAAATCAATCCTCCGTGCTCTTTGTCATCTAAGTCATGTATCTGTATCTTATTATCAGAGATGTGTGTATAAATTACTTACTCAACAGACAAAGGCATTTCGTGATAATTTGGAAAAACTTATCTTTTTTCATGCAAATAGAGGCAAGCCCTCCAAGCTCACTTAGCTTTTCCTCTCTGGCTTCCTTTTCCAGATCTAAGCCGCCGAGTTAAAGCAGATGAAACAAACAGCATTTTTACAACTGATTTGCAGATCCTGCAGGTCCTACGCAGGATCTTCTCCTCCAGCAAACACGACAACAGGAAAGTTGTCTGCCCTCAGGGATTTCACTTTTAACAACTCTAAAGCAGGGATGTTGCTGAAACTGAAAAGAACAGACCTGAACTCTGAGAAATCCACCTTAAGCTATGGGCACGACCCTAAGTAACAAAGAGCCCACTCCTTGTAACGTTAGCAGCACGGAAGGGAGAATATATGCAGCAAGACAAAGCTGTGCAAAAGCCAATTTCAGGGGCACTTACGTAAATCTGATTGTTCCCAAAGCGCTTCTGGATTTCATAAAGCAGGCTGCTGTCGGTGAGCTCGCTGAGCGTCGCCAGGTCATCATTGGGAGCGGGAGGCATCAGCTTGACCTGAGGGAAAACCAGGTAAGATGAATTCTAACTGCTTCCCAATCAACTGTCCTCACAGCTGAATGTTCCAGTTTCAATTACATGTCAAAAGTTTAGAGACCACGTGATTAAAAGATGATATGGCTCACTTAAACGGAGCAAAAAAACACTCAACAGCCGTAGCAATGTACTCAGATGAGAATCTGTTTCTGTGCCCATCAGCCTGCACACGGACGCGCGCACACACGCCTCCTGTGACCCAGCATCCATCACACCCTGAAGTCTGTCTAATTTACCCCGGCCCTGAACTGAGCTGAGCCCTCTACAAGGCCGGCTGTTAAACCGCTTGAGCTTGCAGTGCTTCCAAAACTAAAGGAAACCTCTTTTCAGGAAACTGAAATGGGAAGAAAGCAATGTGCACAGACGTTAGCTTCCGCACACATGGAAGAAGGTGCTGGAATTCCACAACAGTCTCTAGAAGTTTGGCTTGTAATTTTTATTCTGTCCTACATTACTCTTAAGGCAGTGGTGAGGTTAAGGTAATTCTGCTAGAAAGAAAGAAAGAAAGAATAAATTGTTTTCCTATTCAATTTAATGTTGAGTGACAGGGTTGAAAAACTGGAAAATACTTCAAATAAATGAGATGAATTTGAATTATTTAATTAGATGAAAATCTACCATTTACAAGTCCGAAATGGACAATGTTTCATTTTACAAAAATAGACAAACATCTCTAGCAAGTTACCATACATGTTGAACTTCCAAAGCAACCATAAAAGAGAAAATCCAAGAGCAGGACTTGTTTTTCCTTTAGAAGTAATGATTTATGCTAAGACAATAAAATTCTCTTATAGTCACTGCTCTAAGGAGCTGAATGCAAATTTCTGAGTGCACATTGACATTAAAAAAAAAAAAGCATGAACAGCACTAACAGAAGTTTCACATTTGTCCCAACAAGCCTGAGAGAACTATTGCAGCATCTCCTTGGAATTCTTGAGGATTTTCATCTACAGTCACAGCTGCTCCATGGTGAGAGAGAGTACTAAGCTGACAGTAACAACGTGAAGACTTCCCAGCTGGCTTGTTGTGATGAAACATGAAAATACAGAGTTCGGGTAGATCAAGGGAAGAATTCCTTGTATTTATCATGTCACATTCCAGACTGATCAGGAATGAAGCTCTGATAATCAGTCTTAAGCAAGGCTCCCCAAGGGACACATACTTTATAAAGATTCCTAAAGCATTATGACAGCTGACAACCAGTAGAAAGAAAAAGAGAAGTATGTCTGTGGATATTTTTATGTTCAGAGCTGAAGGCTCAGTACTGTACGCTACCAATGGCTCGCAAACAATTATGACTACAGTCAAAACAGAGACAGCATAAATATGTGAAAAAACAAAAAATTAGCATCTTCACTAGGATCGATCATCATGGTTCTTATGACGCTACACACATATCCATATGCATTGCTGGGCTCAGTCGCGTCTCACTCTTCCTGAGCCCCATGGCCTGGAGTCCGCCAGGCTCCTCTGTCCACGGGGGGTTCTCCAGGATATAATACTGGAGCAGGTTGCCACGCCTTCCTCCAGGATATGTATGTATACACACATATACTTTCTCCTCTTTACATATCCCTAGAGAAGGAAACGGCTACCCACTCCAGTCATTCCACCCGAGACACACCACAGACAGGGGAGCCTGGCGGGCTACAGACCGTGGGGGTCACAAAGAGTCAGACACGACGGAGCATGCACACTTTATATACGGGTATGCTTCCAAAACTAGAGATCTCAAATACAAGACATACATAATTCAGGGTGGAAAGTCAGGGAGAAATTAAGAGATGCATCTTGATAAATGTTTTAGGATCCGAAAGGAATTTACACCTTGGAAATACTCTGAATTCACCCCTTCGTGTTCCCACTTGTCAACACGGCTGTGAGTGCTGTCAGATTTGCTGCTTTGTTCTCTTTCGCTTGACTGTGTTTTCTCGCTATGGGACATAAGGAGTGTATGTCAAGGAACCAGAAATTCAGTGGGCAAAGAGGAGTTCTGACAAATGGGATAAGTACAAGACGACCCTGGGGAAACATTTAGGAGGAAAGAACCAAGGATGCATGAATGAAGAGGAAAGAGGAAACTAAAAAAAGGAAAAAAGAGCTGCCTGGGAAGGTCCTACCGGGGAAAGGGGCGCCGATCTGACCAAACACCACGCTTCCCAAAGCCGAAGCCCTCATCCTGCCTGCACAGCACTTAACTGTGGCTACCTGCTTTGGGGGACTTCCCTGAGAGCTCAGAGGCAAAGACTCTTAACTTCAGCTGCTTGCCATTTTGTGCTTTGTGGAGCTTCCCTGGTGGCTCGGACGGTAAAGAATCTGCCCGCAATGCAGGAAGATTGGTTTCCATCCCTGGGTCAGGAAGATCCCCTGGAGAAGGGATGGAACCCACTCCAGTATTCTTGCCTGGAGAACCCCATGGACAGAGGAGCCTGGCGGGCTGGCTACAGTCTGTGGGTTCACAAAGAGTAGGACACGACTGAGCGACTCACACTTGACGCTGGCTTTTTACTGCCTGAGACATTTCTTAGAGAGTGCAGTTTATCAGGTCCTTGCTGACGATTTATGCTTTTGTGTGCCTGGGTGTTGGCACAGAAAGAGAACCACTGCCAACCTTCAAAATCCCTCTAGGCACATGCAGTGTGGGACACACACTTTGTCTCCCAGGCATACAACTGTCCTGGGTCAGTAGGGCTGTGAGAAATGAACCTGGAGCTTGCAGTCTTTTCCCCAAAGAGCACTGGACAAGTGTGGAACACTTGTGATTCTAGGCATCTTGAGTTCGTTTGGTCAGCTGAAACACTCAATGTGAAACTTGAGTGTCGGTTAAGAAGTGAAAATGAATTTTGAGAATTAAGATAATATATGTGAAAGTGTTTTTGTAAGCTCTTAAAGTACGATCTTCTATTGTTATTTTTTAAAAGTAATTTATACTTACATTGCCAAAAAGAGGAATTACATGAAGAACAGACAAATGAATGCACAGAAGACTAAGCTACGTGGGCAAAACCTTACAGTCCGTCCATACAAGTAACAATCTCAGAAACAGTCACTGTGTCTTACTGTCTATTCATGCTTGGTAACTGTGCTATCATACTGCAAGCTTATCCTTTGTCATCTTCAAAACAACCAGGTAAGCTGAGTAACACGTTCCCATTTCACAGACAGGGCTTAGTGAGGTTAAGGGGCTCCCAGGCCACAGAGCTCCGAAAGCAGTCCCGAACCGGAGCAAGTCTGCATGACCTCATCCTCCTGTCTCTTCACTCCCGGGAAAACACAGCTTCACGAAACAGAATACAATGACCTGCATTTTAAGCTGGAGCCAAATTTAAATAAATATACTATGAAAGGAAAGAAGAGAGAGGAGAAGAGAGAGAAGTCAAGCAGGTAGAAAACTAAAAAGAGCATGGAAGAGGGCAGGCAGAGAGAGGCGGAATGGAAGGCAAGAACCGTACAAAGTGAAAGAGAAGACAGAAAATCACACATTTTTAAGTGTCTTTAAAAAAAGTCTGCATTCTCAGAGATATGATAAAGCTAATGTGAATTCTGATCACTATCAGAATCAGGAAAAAAACGTTCAAATCAAGCCTTGAATATTCATTTTTGTAGTCTGCTGTTGTTTAGCCACTAAGTTGTGTCCCACTCTTTGTGATCCCACAGACTGTAGCCTGCCAGGCTCCTCTGTCCGTGGGATTTCTCAGGCAAGACTACTGGAGTGCATCACCATTTCCTCCTCCAGGGGATCTTCCTGGACCAGGGAGTGAACCCACATCACCTGCCTGGCAGGCAGGTTCTTTACCACCGAGCCACCTGGGAAGTCCCACTTACGAAGTTATCATTTGATAAGACCTACATTCTGTAAAAATCTGGAAGGGGAGATGTTATGGATTTTGTTCAACTTGAATCACACACAATGTTTCTCTTTAAACCGTGCATCAGAACTTGACTGCTCTGAGAAGGCTTCTCTAAAGCCCTCCTGGGAAGTGTGGGTGAAGAATCCAGTTGATGGATAGTCCTGCTGAAAAATCAAGCAGCTCGAGGCCAAGAATGAGTGACGACAGTGATGGCGTGATGCTCACAGTGGGAGATACGAGTGAATATCCAACCAGTCCATCCTAGAGGAAATCAGTCCTGAATGTTCATTGGAAGGACTGATGCTGAAGCTGAAACTCCAATACTCTGGCCACCTGATGCAAAGAACTGACTCACTGGAAAAGACCCTGATGCTGGGAAAGATTGAAGGCGGGAAAAGAAGGGGACGACAGAGGATGAGATGGTTGGATGGCATCACCAACTCAATGGACATGAGTTTGAGTAAACCCCAAGAGTTGGTGGGGTTTACGCCAGGAAGGCCTGGCGTGCTGCAGTCCATGGGGTCACAAAGAGTCGGACACAACTGAGCAACTAAACTGACTGAACTGATTCCATAGATAACATAAGCACATGAAACCTGAACACTAACTTCTCCTCGTTTAATACCAGATCAATGCAACATGATGACAGCTGCTTTCAATGCCTGTGACACAATTGTAAAGAGCTGACAGGAAAAACTGAAAAGGTATTCCGCAAGGATCACATTTGACATTATGTGGCTAACATCCTTTCATTGTTTTCAGATTTTATTTTTTAGAGCTGCCTTAGATTCACTGCAAAATTGACAGGAAGGGACAGAAATATACACTGGCCCCCTCCTGCATAGCCTTCCCTATTATCAACATCCCTCGCCAGGGTGGCACTTCTGTTACCATCACCAACCTACAATGAAATGTCATTATCACCCAAGGCCCACAGATCACATCAAGGATCAGGATGGGAGGCCTGATCCTTATAGCCTGGCCACTCCTACATCCTTTCATCGAGGCCACACTGGTGTTACATGTCCTCTGGATTTGGACATATGTGTAACGTCAGTTATCTATGCTTACAGGGTCATACAGAGAAGTTCCACTGCCCTAAAGACTCCCTTCTCCACCTATGTATTCCCCCTGCCCTGATCCCTGGCAATCTCTAAGGATTTCAGTGTCTCAGTAGTTTGATTTTCTCTCGAATGTCAAACAGTATAATCATACAGTATACAGCCTTTTCAGGACAGCCTCTGTCACTTAAGAATATGTATTTAAGGTTACAGAATGCTTAAAGGATCTTTAAAAATGTTAAGAAGAAGTTTTGGCTTAAACTTCACCAAACACTCAATTTGTCTGTCGCTATGGAAGGAATGGTTCCCCTCCTCCAAATTCACATGGTGAGGCTCTAACCAGCATGAGACACTTTTTGGAGATAGTGATCAACAACAAGAAAAGGCCCTAAGTCATGTCCCGTTCTTTGTGACCCCATGGACATGGGCTCCTACAGTCCGTGGGGCTCTTCTCTCCACGAGATATCCCAGACAAGAATATTGCAGTGGGTTGCCATTTCCTTTTCCAAGGGATCTTCCCAATCCAGGGGCGAAACTATGTCTCCTGCATTGCAGGCAGATTCTTCACCACTGAGCCACCAGCGAAGCCAGATAGGGCCTTCAGGAGGCTATAAAGGTGAAGGGAGGTAAAAAGGGTGGTGACCCAAACCTATAGGATTAGTGTCCTTAAAAGAGACACCAAAAAGGCTGTTTGTTGTCTCTGTACCATGTGAAGACACAGGGAGAAAGCGGTGGTCTGCAAGTCAGAAAGCAGACCTTCACCAGAAACGAGTCAGCCCGTGCCCTGATACTGAACTTCCAGTCTCCAGAACTGCAAGAAAAAAGCTTTCTGGGGTCTAAGCCACTCCATGTGTTGTCTTTCATTCTGGAAGCCTCAGCTGATGAATACACCTACTAAAATGTAAAGATATGTCAAAATTACAAAACTGAGTTTGTTATTTTAAAATAACAGAAATGAATGAAACTAAAAGTAGAGGTTCTTAAGAAAATCTCAGCAAAGTGTCTTTAAAACATTCAAAATTAGATACAGTAGACAAACAAAACACTTTCAGACATTACTCTGATATTTATAAAACGACTCTGTCATTTATAAAACATGAAGTGTATAAAAGTCATTTATTTCTGTGGAACTGACAACCAAATACATTAATTTCTATAACCCCAAGCTCCTCACAGTAATTTCCCATCTTTTGGACATTGGGACAAACACACACACACACAAAATACACCAGTACAGCTGCATTTAACACGTGACTCAGTGACTGACTTGCTTTCTTTTCTTGTTATGTAAAATATTTGATATTTGTAAAAAACAAAACACACAGTCTATGTAATAGTCAAAATGATGACTAATGCCACAGTTGAAAATATTCAGAAATTTAGCGTATTAGCTGAACTCCCATTCCTGGTAAGTCCAGATTACAAAATTCAAATCCTTGTGAAATACAACAGCAATATTTGTTAATGGTCAGTATAATAACGGTAACAATTTACATATGGGCATTTCACAAAATATCTGCATTCATTAAGTTTTCTTTGAATGGAAATTACTGGGAGCTTATCCTGAAAAGTTGGCTCTAAGGCATGAAGTCATAGCTGCAGCCGCGGCAGACGTGCAGGGAGCGTGTGATTACCTGCTCAGGCTTGGTGGGGCCATGCATGGGGGCGTTCTCCGCTGTGCTGTCCTGAGACTGTCGCTTGCACAGACCTTTTGTTGCATCTTTGAACATAATGTCTTTTTCCAACAAGCTGTCTTGTTTGGCGATTGGTAATACCAGGGGACTGCTGTAGGGAAAATCCATGCTATAATTAGTCTCCTAAAGTTGCCACCTCAATCAAAAACTACCATGACCAAACAGCTCAGTAACAGAAAGTTGTCTGGTTTATGTAAGAAACAGTCTCAATGCTGCAGGGAAAATCAGTGAGAAACCTGAAGCTTTTCTATCAGCTCCAGATTTCATTCAACTTTACTTCCAAGAGAAACATATATTTATTTCAACTGGAGAAGAAAATGTTTATGAACGTATAGTATATATAACTTAACAGATGACCAATGGGCAATTTAAAAGCTAAGGTTGAAACTCATGATTGAACTAAGCAAAATATCTAAATGTGAAAATGAGCAACAAACAAGTAAAAGCAACATTCTGCAGTTAATTAAATTATTATTTATATAGGACTTAAAATATAGAATCATCTGAAAGTTGTTCAGTTGTATTTGACTCTTTGTGACCCCGTGAACTATACAGTCTGGCCTGGAATTCTCCAGGCCAGAATACTGGAGTGGGTAGCTGTTCCCTCCTCCAGGGGATCTTCCAAACCCAGGGATTGAACCCAGGTTTTTCGCATTGCAGGGGGATTCTTTACCATCTGAGTCACCAGGAAAACTCTAAAACATCATGGGAAAGAGTTAAAATAGTTTGTGATGAAATGATAACAAGGGGATGAAAACTGAACGATACACTAAAGGGCTACATTGTTACAAACAATTCGAGAAGTTTTATTACTTCTTTGCCATTCATTTTAGGCAAAAAATAAATAAATAAAACTTATATAATTTTTGTTGTTGTTGTTCTTCCATTGACCTTGTGACAAAAGAGAGCTCAGTTCCTTCAGTTCAGTTCAGTCACTCAGTCATGTCCACCTCTTTGCAACCCCATGGAATTCAGCATGCCAGGCCTCCCTGTCTATCAGCAAATCCAGGACTTTACTCAGAAGACTCATGTCCATTGATCCCCTGATGCCATCCAACCATCTCATCCTCTGTTGTCCCCATCTCCTCCTGCCTTCAATCTTTTCCAGGATCAGAGTCTTTTCCAAAGAGTCAGATCTTCCCATCAGGTGGCCAGAGAATAGGAGTTTCATCTTCAGTATCAGTCCTTCCAATAAATATTCAGGACTGATTTCCTTTAGGAATGACTGTTTGGATCACCTTGCAGTCCAAGGAACTCTAAAGAGTCTTTTCCAACATCACAGTTCAAAACCATCAATTCTTCAGTGTTCAGCTTTCTTTATAGTCCAACTCTCACATCCATACATGACTACTGGAAAAACCATAGCTTTGACTACATGGACCTTTGTTGGCAAAGTAATGTCTCTACTTTTTAATATGCTGTCTAGGTTGGTCATACCTTTTCTTCCAAGTAGTGAGCATCCTTTAATTTCATGGCTGTAGTCACAACCTACAGTGATTTTTGGAGCCTAAAAAGAATTAAGTCAAGTGGGCCTTAGGAAGATCACTACAAACAAAGTTAGTGGAGGTGATGGAATTCCAGTTGAGCTATTTCAAATCCTAAAAGATAATGCTGTGAAAGTGCTACACTCAATATGCCAGCAAATTTGGGAAACTCAGCAGTGGCCACAGGACAGGAAGAGGTCAGCTTTCATTCTAATTCCTAAGAAAGGCAATACCAAAGAATGTTCAAACTACCGCACACTTACACTCACCTTACATGCTAGTAAAGTAATGCTCAAAATTCTCCAAGCCAGGCCTCAACAGTATGTGAACCATGAACTTCCAGATGTTCAAGATGTTCTGGATTTAAAAAGGCAGATGAACCAGAGATCAAATTGCCAACATCCCTTGTATCATCAAAAAAGCAAGAGAGTTCCAGAAAAACATCTACTTCTGCTTTATTGACTATGCCAAAGCCTTTGAATGTGTGGATCACAACAAACTGTAGAAAATTCTGAAAGAGATGGGAATACCAGACCACCTGACCTGCCTCTTGAGAAATCTGTATGCAGGTAAGGAAGCAACAGTTAGAACTGGACATGGACCAACAGACTGGTTCCCAATAGGAAAAGGACTATGTCAAGGCTGTATATTGTCACCCTGCTTATTTAACTTATATGCAGAGTACAACATGAGAGACGCTGGGCTGGAGGAAGCATAAGCTGGAATCAAGATTGCAGGGAGAAACATCAAGAACCTCGATATGCAGTTAACACCACCCTTATGACAGAAAGTGAAGAAGAACTAAATGAGCCTCTTGATGAAAGTGAAAGAGGAGAGTGAAAAAGTTGGCTTAAAGCTCAACATTAAGAAAATTAAGATCACGGCATCTAGTCCCATCACTTCATGGGAAATAGATGGGGAAACAGTGGAAACAGTGTCAGACTTTATTTTTGGGGGCTCCAAAATCACTGCAGATGGTGACTGCAGCCATGACATTAAAAGACACTTGCTCCTTGAAAGGAAAGTTTTGACCAACCTATACAGCTTATTAAAAAGCAGAGAGCAGAGCTATTACTTTGCCAACAAAGATCCATGTACTCAAAACTATGGTTTTTCCAGTAGCCACGTATGGATGTGAGAGTTGGACTATAAAGAAAGCTGAGCACCAAAGAATTGCTGCTTTTGAACTGTGGTGTTGGAGAAGACTCTTGAGAGTCCCTTGGACTGCAAGGAGATCCAACCAGTTCATCCTAAAGGAGATCAGTCCTGGGTGTTCATTGGAAGGGCTGATGCTGAAACTGAAACTCCTGAATTGAAGAACTGATTCATTGGAAAAGACCCTGATGCTAGGAAAGATTTAAGGAGGGAAGAGAAGGGGATGACAGAGGATGAGACGGTTAGATGGCATCACGGACTCGATGGACATGAGTTTGAATAAACTCTGGGAGCTGGTGATGGACAGGGAGGCCTGGTGTGCTGCAGTCCATGGGGTTGCAAAGAGTCAGACATGACTGAGTGACTGAACTGAACTGACTGAAAAGGAGGAAGAGGCTCCCCCAGTTGCTCAGTGGTAAAGAGTCTGCCACCAATGCAGGAGATGCAGGAGAGAAGATGTGGGTTTGATCCCTGAGTTGGGAAGATCCCCTGGAGGAGGGCAAGACAATCCATTCCAGTACTGTTGCCTGGAGAATCTCATGGATAGGGAAGCCTGCCAGGCTACAGTCCACAGTGTCACAGAGAGTTAGGCATGACTGAAGCTGCTGACCCAGCATGCACACAAAAGGAAGAACTGGTGAGTTTACTAAAACAGCTGAAATACTTCTTTCACATCCCAAATTTAATCACAGTGTTAACAGAAGGCTCTTTGAAAGATACACTTGAAATAAGACTGGTCCAGGAATAATATAGTGACCTCATTCTACATCAGTCCTGACCTCAATTTGGCTTCTACCTGACCTTCTAACACCTTTAACATCCCTGGGCCACAGTTCCATGTTTGCTAAATGCAGGAATTAGAATATATACATGTATTTCAAGTCGTAATGTTCAGTGATGCTAACACACTCACCTGCATTTAAAAATATCATTTATACACTCAATAAGATCACAGGTTATAAACCCTGTGACTTACTACCAACAATAACTACAAACACCCACATTCATGTAAGAAGAATGCCTTGGAATGATTTGGTTGGGTTGATAGACAGCATATTAATTAGTCATGCAGATATTTTCTGTGAGAAAGTGAAAAACATGAACTTAAGTTCATGGCATGTGTTAATGTTTTGACATCTATGGAACAATTTTTCTTCAGACTTCTATTTTTAAAATAGAACACATTTTATCCATAATCACTGTAGTTAACAATAGCATCCCCATGTTAATGTCTATATATTTAGCTTTTCACTGATTATCCATTTGTAGAATCTAAACATATATTAAAATTCTATTCTTTTAGGAAAAGGAAGACTATTGAAGTAATCATTGGTATTTTAATGCTCATTAAACCTTTATCAATTATGACAAAATATTTTACATAAGGTTAATTTAAAAGATAAGTGCAATTATATACAACGAAGAACTCATCTTCATAGACAGGAAACATATAAAGCATATGAAGAAATATGCTGAGTGAATAGCAGTTTGCATCAAAAAGATGGACTCATGCTGAAGAAGGAAGTAACATTCCTCTCATTCCAACAGAGCTTCTCCCTGCTCCAGACCCTTGACCCTTCACTTCTTAGAGAACTTACTTTAAAGATCGTAAGATTATGATTTTTTAAATCTCTGCCTGCCTTTAAGATGTAAACCACTCTTAGGCTTACAAGGGCTTCTCAGGAGGTGCTAGTGGTAAAGAACCTGCTTGCCTTGAATCTATAGATTGCAGTGGGTAGTACACTCATTTTCACTATATTGATTCTTCTGATCCATGAACACGGTATATTTCTCCATCTATTTGTGTCCTCTTTGATTTCTTTCACCAGTGTTTTATAGTTTTCTATATATAGGTCTTTTGTTTCTTTAGGTAGATATATTCCTAAGTATTTTATCCTTTTCATTGCAGTGGCGAATGGAATTGTTTCCTTAATTTCTCTTTCTGTTTTCTCATTGTTAGTGTACAGGAATGCAAGGGATTTCTGTGTGTTAAATTTATATCCTGCAACTTTACTATATTCATTGATTAGCTCTAGTAATTTTCTGGTGGAGTCTTTAGGGTTTTCTATGTAGAGGATCATGTCATTTGTCAACAGTGAGAGTTTTACTTCTCCTTTTCCAATCTGGATTCCTTTTATTTCTTTGAAACATGTAAATTATCATATGTGGAATGAATCACCAGTCCAGGTTCAATGCATGACACAGGGTGCTCAGGGCTGGTGCACTGGGAGGACCTAGAAGGATAGGATGGGGAGGGAGATGGGAAGGGTTTCAGGATGGGGAACACATGTACACCCATGGCAGATTCAAGTCAATGTATGGCAAAACCAATACAACATTGTAAAGTAAAATAAATAAGTAAAAATAAAGACACTCAGAAAAAAGAAAAGAACCTGCCTGCCAATGCAGGAGATGTAAAAGACATGGCTTCAGTCCCTGGGAAGAATGGGCTTCCCCAGTAAAGATGCCCTGGAGGAGGGCATGGCAACCCACTCCAGTATTCTTGCCTGGAGAATCCCATGGACAGAGGAGTCTGGCGATCTATGGTCCATAGAGTCACATAGAGTCACATAAAGTCACATAAAGTCAGACACGACTGAAGTGACTTAGCGACACATGCCCATGCTTACAACCCAGGGGTTCTGCCTGCAGGAACTGACAGCCACCCTTCTGAGATGCAATCATCATGACAGATGGCACCCTGTCTCCCTGTCACTGCCGGAGGGCAGGAGCCTGACTTCCATAAACACCAGCGAGCAAACTCATGCCTCATCACTCCAACCAGTTCTGGTTAACTTCCTCCAGCACTTTTCCTCTAAGCCCGGCACTAACAAGCTTTGAGGCCTTTACCTTCAATCTCTCTTCCCTACTGCTAAGTTCATGTGTGTGCTCAGCCACTCCATCGGGTACCACTCTTTGTGACCCCCTAGACTGCAGCTCACCAGGTTCCTCTGTCCATGGGCTTTCCCAGGAAAGAATAATGGAATGGGTTTGCATTTCCTCATCCAGCGGATCTGCCATCCTCTTGAATTAAGTATTTACTGACTTTTCTGGTGCATTTTTTTCTTTGATGCTAACAAGAGATTACTGTCATACTTTTATATATTATTTTACACTCTCCATATTTTCTTTAATGAAAATGTATTCTAATTACAAAAAAATTGTGACTATTTATCAGTGAGAAAGAAAAAATCAGATTAAATAGCTTACTTTCTAAAAGAAGGCTTTTGGTAAGGCAGCCTCCATAAACATAAAGAAAATGAAAGAGCTACCATCCAAGGGTACTTTAGATTAATGCAGGAGAGGTAAATTTAACTTGACTGTGGAAGAAATTAGATGGTACTACACCAGCACACACCCAATTTCCAAACTCGACTGGATTTATTCAAGAGTTACTTATTTCTATAAACATAAAAAGCATTTCATGCAGAGCAAATGTGCCTGTAGGAACTGGGATTCTATTTCTGAAAATTGAAAGAGGAACATCATTAAACTAACGAAGGCAACAATTGCTGCCCATTATAACTCAGGCAATTTTGGAAAACTAAAGAGAACAAATAAAACGGACTATATTGAGATACATTTGGCCCATAAGGGAAGAAAATTTAATAGAAACAAATGTGGAGAAATGGCACATGTGATTCAGTTATTTTGATGGTTAAAGTAATGGACCAAGTAGATAGTTCCCAATTTTAATCTTAGGAACATAGCTACATAAATTACTTATTATAGGGAATTGGAGTTTTTCTGCATCAATGAAATAAAATAATGAACCAAAGATTAACATGGAATGAAACATTTCTTGGAAAGTGTTTCAATTAATTGCTATTGTTGACACCCCCAAAAAAAACAAACAAAAAAAATTGTTTAGGTTTTGTAAAACCTACAACTTAAAAAAACACTTTGGTAAAATATCACTTGTCTCTAAAACAAAAATAAAAATTTCAATGTGTCACTTGTGTTTGGATTTGATATAATACTGTTTTTAAGACATTCATCTAAGAGTAGTCTCATTCATCTCAGAGGAGTTCTCAACAGTTATCTGCAAAGAAACTTAAAAAGTCTCTTAAAGTAAGTTGAATCCAGAATTCTGTGCATTATGAAGGGAGTTTCTGAATATCTCAAGAGTTACACAGTTGCTTAGTCATCGAGAACAAGCCCACAAGACAGAGGCCACCCTCATCACCCTGTGTTGTACTGCAGTGTCTTTCTGACATAGATGGACCACCTAGAGTCAGCATGAACCCCTAAGGTAAGGCACCATCCTCGGCAAGTCAGTCCCACTTCGGATGTCGGCCAGAAGTCTGGGCATTCCCAGGCCACCTGCACTTTGGACCAACTAGCTACAAATTCAGGTGTTCCCTCAACCCTTCTCAGGTTAGACAATTCCCTGGAATGACTCAAGAAAGACTTATACTTAGTATTGCATGGCTACAAAGTTCATTTGGGTTTTTCCATAAGATCCCAAACCAACTTTTTTGCCAACCCAATATTACACCTTCATCATGAAGTATATACAGATCAGGACAAACAGACACACACAGTAAGGTCTTGGAGGGCCCTGAACTCAGGTCCTGTGCCCTCTTTCCATGGAGCAAGGGGACATTATCATCCTAGTATATCAGTATGTATACCAACCAGGAACAGAGGTTAGGCTGGCTCAAAGCCCCCATCCTTATCCTTAAATAGCATCATTGAATTTTATATGCTCAGAGTGAACCGAGTCAAAGGGTTAGGTGGATAAGATGGTGGACAGATGGAAAAGAGTGGCCCTGTCTTGTTCTAATCCCACAGGCATCTCTGTTCAGAAAGTGATTCCACAGAAGATGGCAAGGACTGTGAGCTAGAATTTTGTTGAGGCTGCCATCACCCTAACACCAAAACCAGACAAAGAAAACTACAGGCCAATATTACTGATGGACATAGATGCAAAGATCCTGTTTCCTTTTGTATTGCAAAGTTGACTTGTTCATTTTACCTTTTCCCTGAAAACAAAAGGTAGTTTTCTTTTTTTTGTGCCATCTTTGTCTGGTTTCAGTATTAGGGTGATGGCAGCCTCAACAAAATTCTAGCAAACAGAATCCAACAACATACTAGAAAGATCATACGTCATGACCAAGTGGGCTTTATCCCAGGGATGCAAGGATTCTTCAATATTTGCAAAACAATCAATGTGATATACCACATTAGCAAATTGAAAGATAAATTTCAATTTGCGATACGATTATCTCAATATATGCAGAGTTAGCCTTTGAAAAATTAAACACCCATTTATGATTAAAAACTCTTCAGAAAGCAGGCATATACAGAACATACCTCAACTTAATAAAAAGCCATCTACAATAAACCCACAGCAAACATTATCCTCAGTGGCAAAAAAATTGAAAACATTTCCTCTAAAGTCAGGAGCAAGACAAGGGTGCCCACTTTCACCACTACTATTTAATATAGTTTTGGAAATTTTAGCCACAGCAATCAGAGGAGAAAAAGAAATGAAAGGAATTCAGATTGGAAAAGAAGTAAAACTCTCATTGCTTGCAGATGACATGATCCTCTACATAGAAAACCCTACAGACACCACCAGAAAATTACTAGAGCTAATCAATGAATAAAGTTGCAGGATACAAAATTAATACATAGAAATCCCTTGCATTCCTGTACACTAACAATGAGGAAACAGAAAGAGAAATTAAGGAAACAATTCCATTCACCACTGCAACAAAAAGAATAAAATACATAGGAATAAATTTGCCTAAACAAACAAAAGACCTATATATATAGAAAACTATAAAACACTGATGAAAGAAATCAAAGATGAGACAAATAGATCAATAAGTATACCATGTTCATGGATCAGAAGCATCAATACTGTGAAAATGAGTACATTCTCCAAAACAATGCAATCCCTATCAAGCTACCAAAGGCATTTTTCACAGAATTAGAACAAATAATTTCACAATTTGTATGGAAACATAAAAAACCTCAAATAGCCAAAGCAATCTTGAGAAAGAAGAATGGAACTGGAGGACTCAACCTGCTTGACTCCAGACTATACTGCAAAGCTACAATCATCAAGACAGTATGGTACTGGCACAAAGACAGAAATATAGATCAATGGAATAAAACAGAAAGCACAGAGATGAATCCATGCACCTATGGACACCTTACTTTTGATAAAGGAGGCAAGAATATACAAGACAGTCTCTTTAAAAAGTGAAAACTGGTCAACCACCTGTAGAAGAATGAAACTAGAACCCTTTCTAACATCGTACACAAAAATAAACTCAAAATGGATTAAAGATATAAATATAAGACCAGAAACTATAAAATTCTGAGGAAAACATAGGCAGAACATGCATTTGCTTGCTCAGAAATCACAGCAAGATCCTCTGTGATCCATTTCCCAGAGTAAGGGAAATAAAAGCAAAAATAAACAAATGGGACCTAATTAAACTTAAAAGCTTTTGACAATGAAGGAAACTATAGGCAAGGTGAAAAGACAACCTTCAGAATGAGGGAAAATAGTAGTAAATGAAACAACTGACAATCTCAAAAATATACAAGCAGCTCATGCAGCTCAACACCACAGAAATAAGTGACCCAATCAAAAAATGGGCCAAAGAAAAACATGTATTTCTCCAAAGAAGACATACAGATGGCTAAAGAACACATGAAAAGATGCTCAACATCACTCATTATCAGAAGGATGCAAATCAAAATCACAATGAGGTACCATTTCATGCTGGTCAGAATGGCTGCTATCAAAAAAGTCTACAAACAATAAATGCTGGAGAGGGTGTGGAGAAAAGGGAACTCTCTTACATTGTTGGTGGGAATTCAAACGGGTACAGCCACTATGGAGAACAGTGTGGAGATTCCTTTAAAAACTGGAACTAGAACTGCCATATGACCCAGAAATCCCACTCCTGGGCATACACACCGAGGAAACCAGAACTGCAAGAGACACATGTACCCCAATGTTCATCGCAGCACTGTTTATAATAGCCAGGACATGGAAGCAACCTAGATGTCCATTGGCAGACAAATGGATAAGAAAGCCATGGTATGTATACACAACAGAATATCACTCAGCCATTAAAGAGAACACATTTGAGTCAGTTCTAACGAGGTGGATGAAACTGGAGCCCATTATACAGAGTGACGTAAGTCAGAAAGAAAAACATCAATACAGTATATTAAGACATTTATATGGAATTTAGAAAGACAGCAATGACAACCCTATGTGCAAGACAGCAAAAGAAACACAAATATAAGGAACAGAGTTTTGGACTCTGCGAGAAGGTGAGGGCAGGATGATTTGAGAGAACAGCACTGAAACATGTGTATTACCATATGTGAAATAGGTGACCAGTCCAAGTTTGATGCATGAAGCGGTGCATTGGGACAACCCGGAGGGATGCATGGGGAAGGAGGTGGGAGGGGGGCTTTGGAGCAGGGGACACATATACACCTGTGGCTGATTCATGTCAATGCATGGCAAAAATCACCACAATACTGTAAAGTAACTAGCCTCCAATTAAATTAATTTTTTAAAAAAAGGAAATAGGAAGTTGGGGTTTTAAATGATGATGAAAGGCAGGCAACCGTAATTCAGATGAGGTTTTACTTGTAAAATCTTCGGAATGAGGACTAGAGATAAAAAGTGGGAGAAGAAAAAAATATAGAAGAAAAACTGTAGATTATATGGAGGAGAGAAGACATTTTAAGTTATTTATAGCTCTATGCTTCTCCTATCAATGAACATGCCCTGATCTATCCTGGGAAAAATAAGGAAAGGGGAAAAAAAGGAGGGGAGCTTGCAGAAGATCTCAGAAATGATGAGGAGGGAAGAGAGACAGAGACCTAAACCCTCCCCAAGCACTGGGTGTTGTAACCACTGACTCCCACACCACTGGTTAGGAAAGAAACGCTGCTTTGTGAATGATGCCTAAGAGATTTTTAAAGAAATACATTTCTATTTCCTGTCAATCATGTCAACTGTCTGATTCACTGCATACATGGTCTCTACTTGAAAATGTCCCAACATAGCTCAGTAAATTGTTGCTCAAACCAATCACCACTATGAAACTGTGACAAAAATCAACAACCAGTCTTCTTTTTTCCCTCTAAAAAAATACAAGCATTTAACAGCTTTAAAGAAAGAGTTCTCGTTCATAATGTCTGTGACTTCTTTATAGCTGTGGTTGTTGATTTTGTTCATCACTCAGTCGTGTCTGACTCTTTGGGACCCCATGGACTGCAGCACGCCGGGCTTCCCTGTCCCTCACTATCTCCCAAAGTTTGCCCAAGGGGCTTCTTTATAGAGACTTCAAATGTCCATTTTTCCTTCCCACACTGAAACAAGGTCTGAAAGTCAGTTACAGAAATCAAGAAT
Source organism: Hydropotes inermis (assembly GCA_020226075.1). Taxonomy (NCBI): domain Eukaryota; kingdom Metazoa; phylum Chordata; class Mammalia; order Artiodactyla; family Cervidae; genus Hydropotes; species Hydropotes inermis. The sequence continues at coordinate 78,139,438 of CM035276.1, read as the reverse complement.
TTATGCCTTAAAACATAACTGTACCTAATTATTTTCATCCTATCTGTTTATTCCAGTTCATATTTATTTCTAACACTACAAAGATAAAATCATGAATGATAAAAGAAATTTTACAAAATCACTTAATTGTTAAACTAGTCTACCTGTCACTTGAGTTGCTCTTCAATATAATTTTTGATTTTATCCCCAAAGAAAGTCTTAACATTAGACTTAATCTCCACTGTCTGACAAAACATACATTCGGAGATGGGAAGCACCTTCCTCAAGGTCCGACTGCTTGTATGCAGCAGATTACGCTTTCAGCCTGATATATTTTTTCCTCGTGCATTTGTTATTGAGATATAATCTACATAGCACAAAATTCACACTTTCATGGTGTACAAGTCAGTGCTTTTCAGCACATTCACAAATGCGTGTAACCATCTCATCTACTTCCAAAAAATTTCCATCATCTCCCTGAAGAAACCCCATATCCATTCAGAGGTACTTCCCATCTTCCCCTCACCCTGCTCATCCAACTAATAATGTACGTTCTGTCTCGATGCATTTGCTAATTCCAGGCATCTCATTACAAACTCAGTATGTGGTCTTCTGTCTCTGACCTTCTTCACTCAGCATAATGTTCGTAAGTTTCACCTTGTTTACGGCATGTGTCAGTCTTTAGGCCATACTTTAGATAGTAAGAAATCATTAGCTTCGTACTTAAGACAGAAAACTGTGAATATTTGTATTAATTCCCTCATAGCTCAGTTGGTAAAGAATCCGCCTGCAATGCAGAGGAGACCCTGGTTCGATTCCTGGGTTGGGAAGAGAAGGTCGCTGGAGAAGGGATCGGCTACCCACCCCAGTGTTCTTGGGCTTCCCTTGTGGCTCAGCTGCTAAAGAATCCGCCTGCAATGTGGGAGACCTGGGTTCGATTCTTGGGTTGGGAAGATCCCCTGGAGAAGCGAAAGGCTACCCACTCCAAGATTCTGGCCTGGGGAATTCCTTGGGGTCGTAAAGAATTGGACACCACTGAGCAACTTTCACTTCACTTCATTTGTATTAATATTCCCTACTTGAGGAAATTTAGCATTGATGATAGGTAACTGGAAATCTCTTGGTTTAGTTAGGAATATGGAATGTACTTAAAAACACCATCATTGGTCTCATGATGAAGGGCTGAAATGGTAATGTTTAAAAACCAGAGGGTCTTCATGCCTAACTTATTTACAGTCCACAAGTATCTTTCAGTAAACACTGCCAGGCAGGCTCTAACTTCTGGCTGAGAGACGGGCTTCACGTTCACTGCAAAGCAACGTGTGACTAGAGAGGATGGCCACGGAGGAAGCCTGAGTCCTCCCGAGCGAGGCCGACGGCTTTGTGATCCGGGAGGAGGCACTCACAGCTTGCTGGGGAGGACCGGAAGGTCAGGGACAATCTCTCCGTAAGGGTCCTCTTGGGCCAAGGTCTGCACACAGAGAGGCACCTGTGTTCTTCCTTCCCAGGCAGACTCGGCCTTCAGCAGCATTTCCTCAATCAACTCCGATGCGGCGACGTCTACAAGAAACCAGAAGGTGATCGGAGCCAGTGAGTGCTGACATCACAGGAAACTACTCCCTTTCAGTGACCCTGCTACGCGTACTATGCTACGACTTATCAACATAGGAAGCAAACGAAAAACATGAAAAGTCCCCGGTGGGAATGCAATGGCAGAATCACCATTTTAAAAGTCTATTCCATGGTACATGGGTGAGTGGCGTAGTTAATTACAAGTGAAAATAACAAATATAAGAATGATATTCATGGAGTGGTCACAGGTAAAATTCAAAATCATTGAGACGTTGGGCTTGACACAGATTAAAGTCGGTTTTCCTCCATGAGAATCTCCCTTCATCCTGGTGAATATGAAGTCAAAAGAGGGAAAGAGCTGTACACTCCCAACAACTGGGTGCTTCTAAAACGTGCAGCAGGCATTCTACAGGCATTCTGCTAAGTGGGCAGATGCACAAATAAATACGCGGTTGTGCCTTTAAAAAGCAGTGGGTTTGGCCTCTCTCCATGGCCTAGTTTTCACTTCCAATAAGAAACAAAAATAATCGTATTTCCCTACAAATCACACATTAACAATGACATCCAAACACTCTCAGGCAGCCCTATAGATGTGCGTTAATCAAATTTACGCTTGTTGGCAACTGAAGCTGGAAATCAGTACATCCTGAAGGAAAAGTCACATTCATAACAATCAGGGACTGGATGGCCGCAGCCGCTCCTTTCGGACCCTCACGACTAAACTGTGTGACCTCCCGTGTCTATGAACTCGAGTTACATGGCTTTATAGGCTGGGTGAAGTAACTCAGCTACTGCAAGAAGATATTTAAGCCAGGATTTGAGCAGCATTTGCTTTAGATTAAATTATTCCTGTGTGATGAGTAGGAGACAGCTCAGTGCCCTCATTGTGGGAGATTATTTCTGTACCAAGAAACAGCGCTATGTCAAACTGCTTTTATCCCCTAGGTAATCTTTCATGTGTTCATTCCAAACTCAAAAAACACAAAATAGCAAGAATAGAACCTAGCAGTGATGAAATGACTTTTCTGTGCTCGGCTAAAATGGGTGTCTCACTCACTGTCCTTTGCACTATTATCTAACTCCTCCCTCTTACAGTTGCCATATGTCCTGTGACTGCTTGAAGCTTCTCACTGCCTTGAAGCCCTCTGTCCCTTGTGTGTGTGACTATTTTCATTCAATCAGCAAGTGTTTACTAAGAATCTATTATTTTCCCATCACGATGTCTCCTGTGATCAACACAGCATGGAAAACAGATTACGCAGATGCTAGACACTGCATGAGCGATGCAGGCAAAACTCGTCAGACACAAGGCCCACGGCAGCCGGGGTGAGTCTAGACCAGCTGGTTAGTCATTCTCGGGCTCCGGGACTCTCACTGTCCATCACCTTGGGATGTCTTTTTTTTGGCAAGTTGACACTAGACCTGAAAGGTCAAAGTGTGACAGACAGGGGTCCCTGCTGTCCGGGGTCAATCATATACACTATTCTCTGGGAAAAATGCCAGAATTACGATCCTGAATAAACGTCACCTTCTATTGGAACTAGAGTTAACAGAGGACATGACTTGTATTTCCAGTAAAAAAAGTTTGGAAAAGGAATGGAAAAGCTAAAAATTTCTATTTACTCTTTTAATATTTACCATTAACCATATTTTTGGTAGATAATGGTAAGATTACTACCCCATTATTAATATTAACATGATTCTGAAGTTTGAAACTATTAAGCTATCTTACAGCTGTTAGTTAAGTCTTCAGTCTATTTTCAGCAAATAAGATGAATAAACATTAGACAATGATACTTAATTCCAATAAAATAACAAATACAGCATTCTGTCTTAAATTGGAGGTTTATCAGGTAATCATACTTTGCCTTGAGACACCCAAGGTGATTGACATGAAATAAGAATCTTTAGGCATGACAAGCTTTTAGGTCACCAGAGGAATAAAAATGAAAAGAATAAGTATATTTATGTTATTCAGGTCAGTTATTACCTTAAAAAATTTTATATTATTTTGTTACTTTGGCTAGACTTTTCTCTTTGTTACTTAGAACTTTTATTTTTTAATATACCAAAACAGTTTATAGGTAGTAACATTGTTGTCTAGTTTTAAAAATTAGAAAACTAATGTAGCACTCAGTTTTTAAAAGAGTGGCAAAAAGAACTTTAGAATCTAAACTTCAAAAAGGTATTTATTAGAAAATAAGCAACATTAAGATTGTCAAAGTTTTAAATTAGGTTGGTAATGCTAGTCTCTATTGCCCGCAGTATAAATATTTGCACAGAAAGAAAAAAATACTATTACCACTTTAGAGTACCCTAAGGAACAAGCATGTATTTTAGAAAATACATTTTAAAGTAACCGACAGTGCAAGAATCACTGCCCAGAAAATGTAAGGCCTCAAAAGCACATTGCAATGAGCACAATGCAATGGTCCCTGTAAACGCTAACTGTCCTCGGATAGACTCCTATAACAGAGCAGTGGGCAGGAGTTGGTGACACATGCTTGACTGGCATGAGGTGGGGGGGCGGGGGGGTGTTTCACAGAACCTCCCATGACTCATGCCGTAGCTTGGGGCAGTGATGGGTCAGCCACGCCACGATGATGGAAAGGGACCCGGTATGATGTTCATGGCTTACCCGAAGCCTTCTCCTCATGGCAGTTCAGAAGGTGTGGATTTGCCTGATGCATCAAAAGAAGCTTCACCAGGTTCGCCTGAAACAGGAAAGGTAACTGACATAGTCACGATCATGCTGGATACTTAGGATTCAGCAGCAAATTGTCCACAGTTACTATCCTCCAGGGGCACGGATGGAAGGAGAATGCATTAGCATAACCTACTGCCGAAAAGGTTTCTTACTCTCTACTTCCAGTTCTTACTTTTTTTTTTTAAATGACATTCAAACTGTTTCATCAATTAACACATTCAAATATAAGGGTTTGAAAAGGTTCACTTAACATTTCTCAGGTTTATTTTAGGGCATCGTTTGGGAGGGAATGGGACCCCCCTGATGGCTCGGCGATAAGGAATCCACAAAAAAACTGGAGATATAAGTTCTATCCCTGGGTCGGGAAGATCCCCTTGAGGAGGAACTGGCAACATACTCCAGTATTCTCACCTAGAAAATCCCATGGACAGAGTGGCCTGGCAGAAGACAGTCCATGGGGTCACAGAGTTGGATCTGACTAAAGGGACTTAGCACACACACGCACGGGAGGGTTTAAACGTTACAGGTGCTTTGTTTTGGAGAAGGAAATGGCAACTCACTTCATTATCACTGGCTGGGGAACTCCATGGACAAAGGAGTCTGGTGGGCTACAGTCTATGGGGGTCACAAAAAAGAGTTACACGTGACTTAGCCACTAAACAAGGGCTTAAATTTAACAACTCATGAAAGTCACATTTCTCCTTTCTCTCCATCCATTTCAGTACCAGGGCTGATATGAACCCAAGGTCCCACTGGACAGAAGCGGACACTGCTTAGAAGCACTTCATCTCAAGTTATCAGAATAAAGCACCTTGATGAGAGATTAACATATTTTTTAGAGTTTATTATAATACAAAGAGTATATATAATGGGTATGTGCCACTGAGAGAGCAAATAATGAAACAGAGTCCCATGCAGTCAAGTTTTTAAAATGCCATTCATGGTATTTCTGTGTGTTCTCCTCCCAAATTAGCCCTGTTCCTACTTCCCAGAGTTGGCCGCTGTCATGGATTTGGGGTTACCCACCAGCATGCTCACTTTTCATGCTTAGTCCTTAGGGATGGGAGGACCCCTAATCGACACGTCGCTTGGCTTCATCTGATTTTGTCATTCATAGAGATGAAAGTCCTGACGTATGTGTTTTACTTTCAAGAATTAATACTGCATTTCTAAGCATCCTTGGAGGTGATGGGTTTAACAAACCTTCATTCCTTGGTTTGACTACACAGAATTGCACTGTATAAATGTATCACGATTTAGCCACCTTCCTCTTAGTAGACATTCAAGCCACTGCAATCATTCATCTATACTTACAAATAATGTTGTTATAAATACTCTAGTTTATATCTGTCGGTGTATGCCTTGTTCAAGATGGCGGTGGTGATAGGCTATGTGCGGAAATCTTCACTTGGCATTGGAACTGCGAGCAAAGCGACTGTGCTCACCCCAAACTCCTCGCCCTCCGACAGAGAGAGCCCCATAAACCAGCCCTGCCCACCCCTCTCCGTCCTCTGATCAGAGAATGAAGCTTCCACACAGGGGACTATACTCAATATCCTGTAATAGACCATATTGGAAAAGAATATTAAAAACAGTAAACATGTATCACTGAATCACTCTGCTGTGCACCAGAAACTAAAACAGCATTGTAAATCAACTCTACATAAATTGAAAAAGAAAAAGAAGCTCCCCTTTGGTTCTGAACCCAGCTGCTCAACCTTGATCTATTAGTGTGAGTGAAGCAGGCAGGAGGACCCTTTCTGGGGCCAGATTTGAAAGGGTGAGTAACATCTCAGCAATATTCATCTCAATACCATGCATATGGCTTACTGCCCCATGTAGTTAGGTCCTCTTTAACTTTCATTATATTGTTTCATATTTTATTATATTGTTAAATAGTTTCTAATGTATAAATCTTACACATATTTTGGAAAAAAGATTCCTATATATTTTATGCTTTTAATGAAATACTGTGAACAATCTCGATAAAATCATCTAATGGTTCTAGTTGCTTTTTTTTTTTTTAAATTTTGGGAGATTCCTTTGGAATTTTTATTCTTTCTTTTCCTATCTTTGTCCTTCCATTTCTTGGTTTATTATATTGATTAGAAGGGGGCTGGCTTTTCTGGTCTGTGGCTCTGTTGTTTTTGCAACACTTGCAGGTCATTCTCCACCCATGCAAGAACTCTGTCCAAACATTCCCAAGTATTTCCCCACCCACTGCTTACTGATCTTGTTAGTGCTCTTATTAGAAAATGAACTACATTCTAAACAGTCTGTCCCCTTGCTAGCTTTCCCACAGGTCCATCCCAAATCAGGGTTTGGCTTTACAGAACATAAAATATAACAGTAACACTTAAATCATGTTACAGCAGACTGCTTCTATTTAGGGTTTATTTTTATTTCCAAATATACACAGCTTACTAAAGATATGATATTCTCTTGAAATCTGAAAAGATAAAATACATAGAGCAGGGTCCCAGGACATTAAAATGGGTATAGGAAAGAGTTTTGTTTTATGTAAAAAATGTGAGAGATCTGCTTGGTTTTCAACCACAAGAAAGGAAGGAAGGTCAGGAAGAAAGGATTGGGGGGTGGGTGGAGCGGAGAGAACCGAGTGGAGAGAGGGAGGAAGGGAAAGTGGAAGAGAAGAAAAGGAGAAAGGAAAGACAAAACTCGAGAATTAAGTAAGATCACTCTTGATTTGCACAACTTTGAAAAAACTGCAGCACTTAAAGGCTTTTACATCATGGCAAAAATGTCAGATTGTTGGAGAGTCTAACAATTACTCTGCATTTTCGAAATTCAATTCACTCTTCACAGAACTCCAGAGAGAAAACAAACCACCTCCCTCCTCAGCTTCCCCTTACCTGCAGAAAGCATTTAGGAAGTCAAAGCAAATGGCTTCCTACATGAAAATCTTTAAAAACAAAAAGCACTTCCATTTTATTTCATGCCTGTAAAAACAAACATTCGTCTGTGGAAATGAAGAAGCTTCTCTCGCTTGGGGAATTCCATTCCTTTTTTTGAAAGTCTGTAATTCCCAAGCACTTCTAATTGAAAATCAGCGAGGCATGTTCCAGAACTAAATTAAGGCCAGTGCTGACTTCACTTTCAGAATAGTCTGGAACATGCGTCTTAACCTCAGGAAAGATCTTGGCAGTAAATGACTTCAATGCGAGTAGTAAAGTGTGGGACCAAACAAGGAGGCACCTTCACTATTACATGAACTTTATAATCACCGAAACTATCAAAGGGCAACCGACATTCTGTGTGCGTGTGCCTGAGTGAGTGTGTGTGTGTGTGTGTGTGTAAGGAGGCTCTACATGGCTGATATAAAATGTATTTAAGCTGAAATTTAAATTCACACTGGCTATGGACTTTACTCATTCCTTGGATAATTATATTCTGTTTTGGATAAATTCACCAAAATTAATTCCTGATGGTCATCTCAAGTGACTTCTTCAAAAAGTAAAAAAATGAGTGTTCAGAGACAGCCAAATTCCTAGCTCAGAAGCTAAAAGAGATTGTTTCACTTAATAAAGAGAAACTATAACGTTAACGGTCTCTGGGAATTCAGAATTCATATATACCCTCCACTCACTGGCTCGCATGCTACATCTTACTGAGTAAGTGCATCTAACTCAGGAGCATCTGAAAACCATCAGGTGAACAGACTCCTCGATGACCTCTTTAGACTGCTAACATGTTTTGCCCTTCATGGAACTCCCCCTCCATCGAGTGCAGTTTCTCTGACTTGTCCATCAAAAATTTCTGTGTCTAGCCCCACCTGCACGAGCCCGGTGTCTCCTGGGTCTCCACCCGAACATGCCTCCCGTTGGCCCAGGAGTCTCACGGTGTGTGCTCACCCACCCTTTCTTCACACACGTGTTCAGTGACGCACGGAGTCAGACAAGCGTCTGCACAACTAGAACATTCGCTGACTCTCGTTAATAACTGAGAGCTCTGTGCCAACCCTCTGCAGACAAGAAACCAGCATGGCTCTCAGTTCTCCCAGACTGGACAGCGATAAGGACAGACGTTAGAGGCATTTCCAACACATGGTCACTGATGTGATGGGATGGATACAGGTGCTAGGTCGGGGGTGAGAGGGGGAACCTGGGACCCAGGAAGGTAGGAAAGACAGTGAAGTGACCGCTCAGAGTCACGCGGCACGGCAGACAAGGGTGAACCCGTCAACACTTCTAAGAAAAGCAAAGAACGTGAAAAGGATGAACATGGTGGCCTAAGCCAGAAATTAAAAAAGTTCAGCATCACTGTATCCTCCAACCTGGTGGGGGAAAAGGAAAAATCATGCTGGATAATTAAGCACTCCTCTCTCGTGGGGACTCATGAACTGTTACAGAATAGGTATTTTATGTCACCAGCCACGGAAAGGATGGTGGATTGAATTCTTTGATTATATTTCCACGTAGAAATCTCACTGTAGCCCCACTGCTGAGAGTAGAGTGGGTGAGAACCAGGGGACTTGCTAGGAGGCTGATGGGTTAATCCGGACACCACCATGCTGATCACGGGGTGAGGGCAGACCGCCGAGGATGCACGGATTGGTCGGCCGTGGTGGTGACTCGGGCAGCTCGAAGCTACTCACCAGGGAGGAGTCTGTGGGCTCACTGGTTTCTCAGTTACAAGACGGGCAGGAAAATGACCATGCCCAGGTTTGTGGTAAGAAAATGACGAAGCGCAGAGGGAGGGACAGACCGGGGATGGGAGAAGAGGGAAATTCCCGTTGTGCCAAGCTGAGGTTGAGGACAGGCTGACAGAAACAACCCACTGGGTAGTGGTCCTCATGGGCCGGGAAACTCAAGAGAGGGCTTTGGGGGCGGTGATCATGGAGCTGCAAGTGTGAGATTCTCTGAAGACGTGTAAATGCTGAGAGAGGGAACCTAGGATGCACCACTGAGTTGATCACTATTTGATGCTCAGAGTGGTAGGAGGAAAACCAGAGAGCGTTTTCAGATTTTTCCAATGGAAAAAGAAATAGCAAAAAGAAAAAAAAAAAACAACTCTGAATATGTCTCAATTCTTATGTAATTGGGTAAAACGTATTTGAGAATACAAATAACTCCTTTGACCATCAAGATACTCAGATGTATGATACAAATACTTTTGAAGGGAAGGAGATTTAGATATAACATTTGTATGATTATTTTATCTTTTATTTCAGGATTGCCAACCCTATTATAAACACTAAAAATATGTACAAAGCTAGAAGCAAATTCCATTTTATGTACAACTCATAAAGGCTGTAAAATCAAAGGACTTACTGCTAGCATAATTTATTCAGTTCCTAGTTTTAGACAAGAATAGGCATCTATTATTTTTCTGACTGGAAAAGTTAACATATTTATAAAGGCAAGTTTTAAAATATGTAAACATATCAGTTATAAATCCCAGTAAACATGTCAATTATAAATATTTTTATAAATTACGGACTGCCTTCTCCATAAAGGTATTTATATTTGTAAGACATTTATAAGAAACTGAAGTTGCTATGAACATCTGTAAAAATGTCTTTAGTCTCTCCAAAATAAGAGGCTTTCTAAAACATTTTTCAACTAAACCGAGATGTATTTATTTACTTCTTAGAGAGTTATCAATCTCTTGTGCATATAAACTGATATCCAGATAATAACTCTTTTGAAAGTATCATTCCCAAAATGAACATTAAATGGTATTTTTATGGCTGAATAAGTTTTTAAAATATCATATGGTTATTTTCTTGACAAAATAATTAAGATGCAATCTTCTCAGAATCCTCTATTAACATAAATCTCAGTCATTTCTTGGATCTAAATCAAGGAAGAGTATTTTGGGTTTGGAGTTTTCTATTCTAATAGAAAAGCCTTGCTCTACAACTCAGGGCCAGCGCTCAGCTTCTGGTTCTGGGCTGACAGATCCAGCCATTCAAGAGCTTCAGTGACTCCGCTGGACACCATGGAAGCACACGGGGCAACTCAGATAAACTCTGCTATGCTGGGTCTTATCTTCTGGGGGTGACTCCATTCGCGTAGGTTAATGGAATAAAATGGAAAAGACAGATGATTGGCAGACCCTATCCTTAGTATCAAAATGTTTAAGGATTTAGAAAATTCTGAATCAAAGGTGAGTCATTTTCCAGAAATGCAGAAGGCAAAGGTGAGATGGCTTTGTTTAAAATCTGCCCCATGCGCACACCGTGAGTGGCCACTTTTGGAGAACGTTGGGCTGGACGTCTGTGTGAAGCCAGCAGCTCGATCAGTGGACTTGGACACTGGCTCCCTGACTGTCTGATACATTTGCCTCCATAGTCCTTCCCCGTCTTCTGAGCTACGTAACCAAAAGTGGATGGTTCTCACTGATCGAAGACCCTGGGTGGGGCCAGGCTCTAGGCAGGGAGAATCAGCGAGTCTGGTTAGGCTCACACGGCAAATGAGAGGTGGAAGGTGCTCAGAGCCAGTGAGAAGCCCCGGAAATCCTCAGAATGAAGCTGGTTTAATCCCTGAGATGTGCAGAATGACCTGCAACCGTGCTGGGGTGTGGACGAGTGTCTGAGAAATAGAAGGAAAAATAGGAATCCCCAAAGAGAGAAATATGTTTTATACAAGTTGGGGTCAGATATTGTGCAGCTGGTTTGGGGGAAAAAATGCAGCAATTGTAAAGCATTTCTTAATTCATTTGTTGTCATTGTTCAGTCGCACAGTCATGTCTGACTCTGCAACCCCATGGACTACAGGACACCAGGCTTCCCTGTCTTTCACCATCTCAGTAGGTGATGCCATCCAACCATCTTATCCTCTGTCATTCACTTCTCCTCCCACCTTCAATTTTCCCCAGCCTCACAGTCTTTTCTAATGAGCTGGTTCTTCGCATCAGGTTGCCAAAGTATTGGAGCTTCAGCTCCAGCATCAGTCATTCCAATAAATATCCAGGACTGATTCCCTTTAGGGTGGACTGGTTGGATCTCCTTGCAGTCCAAGGGACTCTCAGAAGAGTCTTCCCCAACACCACAGTCCAAAAGCATCAATTCTTTGGTGTCAGCCTTCCTTATGGTCCAACTCTCACATCCATATGTGAGTACTGGAAAAACCACAACTTTGACTATACGGACCTTTGTTGGCAAAGTAATGTCTCTGTTTTATAATATGCTGTTTAGGTTTGTTATAGCTTTTCTTCCAAGGAGCAAGCGTCTTTTACTTTCATGGCCACAGTCACCATCTGCAGTGATTTTGGAGCTCAACAAAATAAAATTTGTCACTTTTTCCATTGTTTCCCCATCTATTTGCCGTAAAGTGATGGGACCGGATGCCATGACCTTAGGTTGAGCTCTAAGCTAGCTTTTCACTCTCCTCTTTCATCTTCAAGAGGCTCTTTAGCTCAGCTTCAATTTCTGCTGTAAGCGCAGTGTCACCTGCATATCTTTGGTTATTGATATTTCTTCCCAGCAGGCTTGATTCTAGCTTGTGCTTCATCCAGCCCAGCATTTCACATGATGTACTTGGCATAAAAGTTAAATAAGCAGGGTAACGATATACCGCCTTGAGGTACTCCTTTCCCAATATGGAACCAGTCCATTGTTCCATGTCTGGTTATCATTGTTGCTTTCTGACATGCAGGTTTCTCAGAAAGTAAGGTGGTCTTATATTCCCAGCTCTTTAAGAATTTTCCACAGTTTGTTGTGATCCACATAGTCAAAGGCTTTAGCGTAGTCAATGAAACAGAAGTAGGTGTTTTTCTGAAATTCTCTTGCTCTTTCTGTGATCCAGCAGATGTTGGCAATTTGAACTGTGGTTCCTCTGCCTTTTCTAAATCCAGCTTGAACATCTGGAAGTTCTCGCTGTCATCACTCAATTAGAGCCAGACGTCCTGGAGTACAAAGTCAGGTGGGCCGTAGGAAGCATCACTACAAACAAAGCTAGTGGAGGTGATGGAATTCCAGTTGAGCTATTTCTAATCCTAAAAGATGATGCTGTTAAAGTGCTGCACTCAATATGCCAGCAAATTTGGAAAACTCGGCAGTGGCCACAAGACTGGGAAAGGTCAGTTTTCATTCCAATCCCAAAGAAAAGCAGTACCAAAGAATGTTCAAACTATTGTGCAATTGCACTCATTTTACATGCTAGCTAAGTAATGCTCAAAATTCTCCGAGCCAGCCTTCAACAGTACGTGAGCCAAGAACTTAATTCTTTTACCATTAATCATGAATAAATGGTGAGTGTTAGAAATGTAGCACATACAAGGGAAATACAGTAACAATAACGTTCATCTTAATTACTCTTCCTTTTGTAAACTACATGCAAATGTTGAATCATATTTCCCACATAAGTTCATGACTATGTTTCTCTAGGCTGAAAACATACATCTAGAAAACCTAACGTTTGGGGAGGTTGTGGAATGTGACACGCAAGGGGGTGGAATTCTGACGTCCTCCAATACTCCATGCCTGATTCATCCGTGACTCTTCTACCTGTTGACTTTTGTGTGACAATAGTTACAGGAAGTTTTATGAACGAAGTGGCACTCGTATTGGGCTTATAGGTCTTACACCAAGCTCTACAAGTCTTCCAGAAATAAGCATTTAAAAAAAAAAAAAAACCAGAAGCGGTTGTTTTAAAACATACCAGCTCAGACTGACTTTTTACTGGTCCTCCCTGCTAACTGCAATAAACCCGGGAAAAAGCAAACAGCCCCAGAAGAACTCTGACAAGTGGAAGAAGGAAGAGAGACTGTCTCAGCACCCGTGGAAGCGGGGAACCGCAGACAGGCAGGACGGTCTGAGTCCTCACACGCAGCCGAGGAGGGCACCTCTGGGCCCGCTGCTGCCAGCCCAACCCAGCAACAGAGCTGGGGGCGGGGACACGTTTCCCACCTCTTTCAAGCCGTGTCTCCCTGGCAATGTCAGGTGGAGCCAGCACCACCACCCTGCAAACAGTAAGTGCCAGGGGAGGCACTCTTATCCAGTGAGACTGATACGCCGCCCCCCTCCATGAGAGACAAGGGTGGCTGGGGGAGGGGGGCTTGCCAGCAGAGGGTTCACAATCAAAAGCCCCCAGCCCTGGAAGTCTGCTATCTCCATAATGATTCTCCTACCCTACCCAGAGACTTGGGCAGCTTGGCCCAAGGAAACACCTTCCATCCCTCCTGGGGCACCAGAAAAAACTGGCAAGAACCCCAGGGACCCAGGTAAACCAAGCATACCGAAATAACGCCTTGAAGGATCTGAAAACTAAACCATCACTGGGCCCACATCCCACTCAAGCAGACCAGAACCCGGACGGTAAACCTGAACAGGGCACTGCTGCTGCTGCTAAGTCGCGTCAGTCATGTCCTACTCTGTGTGACCCCGTGGACCGCAGCCCACCAGGTTCCCCGTCCCTGGGAGTCTCCAGGCAAGAACACCAGAGTGGGTTGCCATTTCCTTCTCCAATGCATGAAAGTGAAAAGTGAAAGTGAAGTCGCTCAGTTGTGTCCGACTCTGTGCGACCCCCTGGACCGCATGGGATTTTCCAGGCAAGAGTACTGGGGTGGGGTGCCATTGCCTTCCCCGAGAACAGAGCTACTGTTTGCTAAGACAGAAGATTTCCATAGGGCCAAGACTCTCCTAACAAAACAGTCAAAATGTCCAAGAAGCAATTAAAAACCACTCATCCTAGTCAAATAAAAATCAGAAGAGCACACCTTGATTGATTAAAGACAATCGGCTAACACCAAAATCAAGATGAAGCAGGCTGAAATTATTCGATGATGATTTTAAAGCAGCCATCATAAGAATGCTTCAACAAGCAATTACAGATTCTCTTGAATTATAAAACAGAACACCCCTTCAAAGACACAGAAGCTATAAGAAAGAACCAAATGGAAATTGAAGAACTGAAAAATATCATAGCAAACAATATATCAACTCATACCAAATATTTCATTTACCCTGAAGGCAAATAAAATAAAAAACACAGTGAGTTCTGATGAAACCATTTAAATGTCTAATAACAGACCTATCAATAGTGACATGACTTTTAAATTTTTTTTTTTTTTTGTTAAATCTAGTCCTGTTCCTTCAGAGTTGATAATCTTATGAAAGTGGTTAAGGGAACCAATTAGTTACTCTGAAATGATGCCTGACCCAAAATCTAAAAGTCCTGCCAGCCAAAGTGAAAAACTGGATCAAACGATGCATTCAAGTTTTCGTGGTGCTCTGCTACATTTCACCACTTTCAGATTTAGTCCCTTCTGGAAGCAATCTCCAACTACCTCGGGCACATTTTGATAATTCACTCACCATCACCTCTTCTGCACAAGCCGTTGAGTTGTGTCCAAGGAAACAGTACTAGCTTATAAGCTGACATCTCTATTTTTTACGAACTTCTCCCCTAGCGCATCCCGGGATGCTGCCGGGCTCAGGTGGATTACTGGTATACTGACGGTGTGCTTTTGATGCCCCCAGACTCCTGTGATCTTGAGAGACCTGGAAAGCTAGAACTCTGAGGCCAATGGTTTTAGCTACCTGCAGCCTCAGTTCCTCAACACAGCCATTCACGTATACACACATGCTTGTGAGAGGCACAGACTTGGGTTACTAACAGCATGATAAAAGTGTTTGTTGAATGAATGAATTTTTTTCTACAGGAAATGTTGTCAAAACAAGCAGCGTTCCTTCTACTTTGGAAGAAGCATATCCCCAAGTAATATACTTTTCCTAAGATGCTTGAGATGCGAATGATTTCAGTGTTTTCAACAACTGGATGATTCAACTGGTATGATACATATTCTACACATTGGCAAGTATCTAAGGGATTTAACTTACTATAAATTCATTGAGTGACATAGTTTGCACCAAACTAATGCTTGGACATCAACCAGTTTAGCTCAAATCTTCATATATATGTAACCTAAGTTATATTTTATACTATTAATACTAACACTTTCCCTAACACAACATAATATATATTTTTTTAAAAAATCAACTTTAACATTAATAAATTATTATGAATACCTTAATCACATTCACTCACATAAATTAAAATTATATTTCTTCTTCATAGTATGTCATAACATAGTGAGAAGTTACTTTGTGCAATAGTAACTCAAGATATATTAGCTGTAGAGAATCAATTGAGAATCAGTCAACTGAGAGTCAATTCAGAGAAAGAACTATGCTATCATCTTTCATTTGTTACAATGAAATATAATTTACTAAGGAAAATTAAATATAAAATGCAATTTTGCTTTAAATCTACTAACTGCAGAAAACAAACACAATCATTATAGACTCATGAAACCTGTACACTGAAAAGGACTATATAATGTTAAAAAAAATAGCATTAAGACCATTCTATAAAGACCATTTCCGGTTTTGACTATTTCTCCAGTGAGTCTGAGTACATTATGTAGAGTGCTGAGGAATGTAGGTTATGAAAGCTCCCTTGGAAAGCAAATGTTTTCTTTCAACCAGAAACATATCTCCTCAGTAAAACAATCCCATTAAAAGTCAAGTTACATCATGCCAGCACACATTTTGAAAAAAGTTAAATATGAAATGATGCAGTGATCATAAGATAATTTTTAAAAATGAATTCAGGGCGTATGTTACCTGGCCATACTTTGCTGCCAAGTGAAGCGGGGTCCAGTACTCATTATCTGCAGCATTGAGGTCCCCACCATGTTCCAGGAGAAGAGACACTACTTCCTTGTAGCCACTGGCACATGCCATGTGCAACTGCAACAGAAATATACTGTCATTTAATGTGAAAGAGCAGTGACAGCAATGTAGTTTACTTGGTGGTTTAAAGAGATGCATTTAATAAAGTATTGGCACTAAAATACAAAGACTTTAAAAAAGAAGTTATATATAATTGTATTTACTTGTGCAAGTGGACATCATTATTCTTTGGAAAAACAAAGCTTATGGGTTAAATGTTATTTTCTGACTCTGACACCATGCATTTTTTCATGTAATCGTTTCCCTCTCCAGTGCTGCTTTCTACTACTATAATCTAAATATTTTCAAATACAAAATAAAATATTTAGGCACATTATCCCTTCTTTTTTTAAAATTTACTTTTAATTGAAGGGTAATTACTTTACAATGTTGTGTTGGCTCCTGCCAACACATACATCAGCATGGATCAGCCATGGGTATATATATGTCTCCTCCTCCTTCAGCCTCCCTCCCACTTCCCACCCCAAATCACCCCCTAGTGCTTCATAGCGCTGGTTTGAACTCCCTGAGAAACAGCACACTCCCACTGGCTACCTGTTTTACTCGTGGTAATGCATGTGACTCCACGCTGCTCTCACATTTCTTCCACCCTCTCCTTCCCACACTGTGTCCACAAGCTGTTCTCTATGTCTGCATCTGCATTCAGTTCAGTTCAGTTCAGCTCAGTCACTCAGTCGCGTCCAGCTTTTTATGACCCCATGGACTGCAGCACGCCAGGCTCCCTTGTCCGTCACCAACTCCTGGAGCCTGCTCAAACTCACGTCCGCTGAGTCGGTGATGCCATCCAACCATCTCATCCTCTGTCATCCCCTTCTCCTCCTACCTTCCCAGCATCAGGGTCTTTTCCAATGAGTTCGTTCTTCACATCAGGTGGCCAAAGTACTGGAGCTTGAGCTTCAGCATCAGTCCTTCCAATGAATGTTCAGGACTGATTTCCTTTAGGATGGACTGGTTGGATCTCCTTGCAGTCCAAGGGACTCTCAAGAGTCTTCTCCAACACTACAGTTCAAAAGCATCAATTCCTTGACACTCAGCTTTCTTTATGGTCCAACTCTCACATCCATACATGACTACTAGAAAAACCGTTACTTTGACTAGATGGACCTTTGTTGGTGAAGTAATGTCTCTGCTTTTTAATATGCTGTCTAGGTTGGTCATAACTTTTCTACCAAGGAGCAAGTGTCTTTTAATTTCATGGCTGCAGTCACCATCTGCAGTGATTTTGGAGCCCAAAAGAATAAAGCATCTCCATTGCTGCCCTGTAAATGGGTTCATTGGTACCATCTTTCCTAGATTACATATATATATATATGCAATATATGCATACATGCATATATATATATATATATATATATATATATATATATAGTTAACATGTTATTTTTCTCTTTCTGACTCACTTGACTGTGTATAATAAGCTCTAGGTTCATCCATCTCACTAGAACCAACCCAAGTGTGTCCCTAAAAATGCTGAGTAATATTCCATTATATATATATATGTACCACAGCTTCTTTATCCATTCATTTACTGATGGACATCTAGGTTGCTTCCATATCCTAGTTATTGTAAACAGTGCTGCAATGAACATTGGGATACATGTTGTCTTTTTCAATTATGGTTTTCTCAGAGAATATGCCCAGTAGTGGGATTGTTGGGTCATACGGTAGCTTTATTCCTAGATTTTTTTTTTTAAAGATATCTCCATACTGTTCTCCACAGTGGCTATATTAGTTTACATTACAACCAACAGTGCAAGAGAATTCCCTTTCTTCCCACCCTCTCCAGCATTACTAACAATTTCCCCTTTTTGTGTCTGTTAGCATTTGCCTTATGTATTAAGGTTCTCTTACACTGGGTGCATAAATATTTAAAATTGTTATGCATTTCCCTTGGATTGATCCCTTACTCATTATGTAGTGTCCTTCCTTATCTCTTATAATATTTTTTAAGGTTTATTTTGCTTGATATGAGAATTGCTACTCCAATTTTGATTTCCATTTGCATGGAATATCTTTTTTCATCCTCTCACTTTCAGCCTGTACATGTCTCTATGTCTGAAGTGGGTCTCTTGTAGACAGCATATATATGAGTTTTGTTTTTATATCCATTCAGCCAGTCTGTGTCTTTTGGTTGGAGTGTTTAATCCATTTATATTTAAAGTAATTATTAGTATCTATGTTCCTGTTGGATTTTCTTAATTGCTTTGGGTTTGTTTTTGTAGGTCTTTTCCTTTTGTTGTGTTTTCTGCCTACAGAAGTCCCTTTAACATTTGTTGTGAAGCTGGTTTGGAGGTGCTAAATTCTCTTAACTTTTGCTTGTCTGTAAAACTTTTATTTCTCAATCAATTCTGAATGAGATCCTTGCCAAGTAGAGTAATCTTGGTTGTAGGTTCTTCTGTTTCAGTACTTCAAATATATCTTGCCATTCCCCTCTGGCCTGCAGAGTTTCTGCTGAAAGATCAGGTGTTAATCACATGGGGTGTCCCTTGTGTGGTACTTGCTGCTTCTCCCCTGCTGCTTTTAATATTTTTCCTTTGTGTGTGACCTTTGTTAGTTTGATTAGTGTGTATCTCAACATGCTGCCACTTTATCCTGTATGGGACTCTCTGCGCTTCTTGGACTTTATTATTTCCTTTCCCATGTTAAGGAAGTTTTCGACTATAACCCCTTCAAAAATCCCTCAGACGCTTTCTCTTTCTCTTCTTCTTCTGGGACCCTTATAATTTGAATGTTGGTGTGTTTAATATTGTTCCAGAGGTCTCTGAGAGTATCCTAAATTATCTTCATTCTTTTTCTTTATTCTGTTTGTTAGCAGTTATTTCCACCATTCTATCTTCCAGCTCATTTATCTGTTTTCCACCTCATCTACTCTATTGACTTCTTCCGAAGTTTCTTTAATTTCAGTAATTGGTGTTGTTTGTCACTGTTTATTCTTTATTTCTTCTAGGTCATCATTATATGCATTAAATAATCTTGCATTTTTTCCTACCTATTTTTCAGATTTTGTATCATCTTTACTACCATTACACAGAATTCTTTTTCAGGTAGTTTGCATTTATTTGGTCTGGTGAGTTTTTAACCTTGTTTCTTCATGTGAGCAACATGCCTCTGTCTCTTCGCCTTTTTTCTAACTTGCTGTGTTTGAGGTCTCCTCTCCCCAGGTTTCAGGGCCGTGTTTCCTCTTCCTTTTGGTTTCTGCCCTTGGTGGGTGAGGGTGGCCCAGTGGTCTCTGTAGGCGTCCTGCTGGGAGGACTTGTGCCTGCGCTCTGGTGGGAGGAGGCGAGGTTCCCTCTGACGGGCACGGCTGTGGGGTGGTGTGTGGCGGGGCATCTTCAGGAAGCCTGCCTGCTGAGTCTGCGTGTTTGACCCGCGTGGTGCTGGGGTGAGGTGTCCAGATGCTGCCAGCAGTTGCGTAATGCTGGGCCTTGGATCCAGCAGGAGACCTTCACGGGCGTTCTCACTAATTAGTGCTCCCTGGGGTCAGGAGCTCACCAGTCCAGGCTACTGTTCTGGACTCACTGCTCCCACTCTGGAGGCTCAGGTTCAATCTCAGGCCGGGGAACTGAGATTCCCCAAGATGTTTGTTATGGCATTAAAAGGGATTAAAGGAAACACACAGAAACAAAAAATAAAGCGAGACACAAAAGACGAACTCCAGCCAAGCGGTAAATGTAAAATCAGACCAAAAAAAAAAAAAAAAAAAAAAAAAACCAAAGGAACACACACACATACATACACACAGACAACCAAAATAGTTCAAAGAAAACAAAGCACAAGAAAGTGACCTGGTGAGCAAACAAAACTAAAAATAATGCCGGCCAATTAAAAACAAAACTAACTAAAACACAAACCAGAAAACAAGACCAAATCAGAATGCCAGCTGATGAATAAAGCAAACAAAACAATCTAACAAACACGATGAAGCAAAGGAAGAAAAGAAAAAAGGAAAGCAAAGTTAAACAGAAGTATATAAGAAATACTTCATATATTAAAGAACAACTACAACAGCAAAGGAACAGTAAGAAAAACAAGCAACAACAACAAAAATTACAGGAAAAAAAAAAACCCATAGAACCACAAAAAGCCAAAGTAGATGAAGTATATAAAGAAAATAAAAAGTGTGATTTAAAAGAATTCTCAAAAGCTTAAATAGAATTCATAATAAAAATAAAGCAACAACCACAGAGAAAGAAAAAAAAATCCAGAATCAAGTACAGAATGATTCAAAATACAATAATAATAAATGTTTCTCTTAGATCTCAGCTGTCAGAGCATCCTTCCCCTCACTGGGAATCTCAGCCCACCTCACCTCCCCAGGATGCCCTCCAATTCTGCACTGGTCTCTAGACCCGCTGTGGGGGCAGCCCAGACTCTAACCTGGCCCCATTCCTGCATGTTCTTGCCTCCAAAGTGTACAGCTGCCAGAGCTAAGATGTTTTCTTTAGCGGGAACTCTCAGTCTTTTTGTATATTCCAGACACGGAGTCTGCTGAGTTGGTGGTGTGGATTTAGTCCGCAGCTTGGCCAGCTGGTGGGAAGCTCTTCCATCCCCTTCCGTAGCCACACCGCCCCTGGGGTCCAGCTGCGCTTTCACCTGCACCGCCGCCCGCGTGTCTGCACGGGAGTTTGCTCCTGAGATTCCCCGGAGCACCTGGGTCTGCCCCAGCGAGGGCTGAGCGCAGAGGCGGCGCAGCTGCCTGGGTCGAGGAGGGTCGGGCAGCGCCAGGGACACAGGGGAGCCGGCAGCCGAGGGGCACAGGAGACACGGCCCTCTGGGAGATTTCTGCCAACCTCTGCAGCGCTGCCCCAGTGAGAAGCCAGCGTGGCGGTGGTCCCGTGCAGCGCCAAGCGTGCAGGGGTGCCAGGGGCCAGGATGCAGGGGCTGGGCAGGTCTCTTACCAGGCCTGGCCTCCGGGCCGGCCCTTCTCTATCGCTCGGCCCAGCAGGCACTCAGATGGTACCCCCGGCCCGGGCCCTTCCCCATCGCTCAGACATCAGGCACAGGCTGCCAGCCTCTCTGTGGTCCTCTGTTGGCCAGCCGCCGGCGGCGGCCACGTGGGCAGAGAAAGACTGCAGTGAAGGCTCGGCCCGGGCGTGGCTCGGCAGCCTCGCCTGGCCTCCACGCTGCCCGGCCTTCCTCCGAGGGCATTCCCCTCCCTCAAGTCTGCTCGGGCCACCTCCCCACAGTCCACAGCAGATCCTGCCCTGGGATTGCTCTCCAAACCCAAGCGCCAGCTCCCGCCGCCGCGGCGCATTGCAGAGGACGCGCGTCCCTGCCCAGGTATGTGGTGCTGCGGGCGGGACGGTCTGAGGACTGTCGCGGGTGAGCCGCCGCGCTCTGCAGGAGCCTCCGATTGCCCGCTGTCCCGAGCAATCGCCCCGACGGGGGATCGGACCCCTGCTTCGGTCCCGCAGCCCCAGCTGCTGTCACGGGTGCAGGTCTGGTCCTCCTCAGTCTCCTCTTTCTCCCTCCCGGGTTTTGCGAGGATCTGTGCATTCCTCTCCGGTGCCGGGGGCCGCCTGCCAGCTTTCAGCTGGTGCCCTGTGAGATCCTCCGCTTCCGTGAGGGGAGCTGCCCTCCAGTCCACCCACCCCGCCCCATCCTGTCTTCCTGGTTTCGTTTCTTACTGCAAGCTGAAGGACCACGATGGGATGGGGGTATGGAGGAAGTTTTCAAAGTCTTCAACAGGGGAATTCTGCGTCTAAGGCAACCGGATTTAGGTTGAAATCACACTCAGGCATCCCTCATAGCTCAGTTGGTAAAGAATCTGCCTGCAGTCCAGAAGACCCGGGTTCGATCCCTGGGTCGGGAAGATCCCCTGGAGAAGGAAATGGCAACCCACTGCACTATCCCTGCCTGGAAAATCCCATAGACAGAGGAGCCTGGCAGGCTGCACCCCATGGGGTCGCAAAGAGTCCGCAGGACTGAGCGACTAACAATTCACTTAACTGTATCATCGCACTCAACTTAAACTAGGTTATTAAGTAACTACATGGTTGATTTTGTGATCCTTTCCATTCCATTTTAATTCCTTTCCATTTTTATTACAAAGACAAATTACACTAAAGTCAAAAGGGTTTATTTAAATATAAATTTTGATAAAATTCAGCAAAAGTTTTGCTTTTTGGCCTTAACTATGCTCTTCAATCTACAGTGACATTTATATGTTTATGTTTTGTATGTACTTTCAACTACATTAGAATAACAAATACATTTAATATAACTTAAGGCATAAACATTCAGAAGTTAAGTTTCACATTAATCTTGCCACACTTTGTTACATACAAACTTCATCTCATTAACATTCTATCAAATATGATGCATCCACAGATATTTTAGAGAAATATGAATTTACATACATGTTCACCTAAAGAATTAATTTTTCACCTGCTTCTAACTTTATTCCATATTATCTGAATCATCAGTCAGTGATTGGCAAATTGTTGCGCTTTAAGCACTAGCAAGTGGCTTTCAGATTTTCCCTTGCGGTATAAGCCTGCAGGAATAATAGGTTCACTAGGTGGTTAGTGCCTGATACTAATGATGCAAAGTTCACAGGATCAAACTCTTTGTGACCCCAGGCTCCTCTGTCCATGGGATTCTCCAGGCAAGAATACTGGAGTGGGTTGCCATGCCCTCCTCCAGGGCATCTTCCCCACGCAGGGACTGAAGCCGAGTCTCTTAGGTCTCCTGCATTGGCAGGTGGGTTCTTTACCACCAGGGCCACCTGGGAAGCCTATTATTATAAAACTATTATATATATACTTATGGTATATAATTTATATTTATATTTATATGTACAATAAGTATATATAATACTTTATATATATATATATATTCTTATGTATGTATTTATATATAATATATATAAATATACTATATATATATATATACACACACACATATATAAAGTAAATAAACAACAAAGTTCTACCATATAGCATGGAGAACTATACTTAGTATATTATAATAACATACAGTTGAAAAAAAAATCCAGAAAAGAATAAATATATATATATATACCTCTGTGTGTGTGTGTGTGTATATATATACATCTACAACTGAATCACTTCGCTTTACATCTTTAACTAATACAACCTTGTAAATCAACTATGTTCCGGTAAAAATAAAATAAAATAAATAATAACATAAAAAATGTTAAAAAGATTATCCTACATTTGGTTATTATACTGCATATTCTAAAAAGGAAGAAAAAGCGGCAGCATGAAAACCATCTTACTAGGAGTAGATCTTCACTGAGTTTTTCGCTGACAGTTTCATCTGTTTTGCAGTGTAACAGCATGGGGTATGATGCCTAATTTTGAATCACAACTGAAATTCCATCTCAGGACACAGAAGCCGTATGTGGATAAGACTTTCTTTTCATCATTATCAGCAACAACAGGCAAGCACACACTATACACATACCCTTTACAGAAAGACAACTCAAACTATTAACATAATTGACCAACCAACTTAGACACAGGAATCAAAGAGGCTGCCGCTTGCTAAATGCTGTGATCCTCAGGGAGGGGCTACCTCCTGTTCATTGTTACTTTCTCTGTACAAAGCTCAAAGATGATCACAGCATCAATAATACAACTAGATTTAGGTATTACAGAATAATTACATGCCACGTTTGTGTTCTCTGTTCAGTAAAAAAGAAAAGTCACAAGGAACGTCAAAATTGAAGATGGTAGGAAATGATAGCAATTTACTGCTGTGTATTGATTCTCTCCATAGCTTATCTTCTGAAGTTTGTAAGCATTTTAATTTAACAGGAATTTGAACATGTGTGCTATTTTTATTTAGCTGTGATTTCAAAAAAAAAAACATGGAAGTTGTAATATCTTCTGCCAAACAAAGAAACAGAGAGTCCACTGGGTTTTTACTATGAATTGGATGTCTTAATTAATGTAGCTCAAGTGTTAAATCAACTATTAATTATCTTTATTTTTAAATGTTTTTATTGTGGTAAAAGTAACATAAAACATTCTACTTTAACCATATTTAACTGTGCAGTTCAGTGGCATTGAGTACACTGCGTTGTTGTGCAACTGTCACCATCATCCGTCTCCTGAATTTTTCAGTTTCCTAAATTGAAACTCCACCCCCATTAATCACTAACTCCCCATTCCCCCCTCCCCACCCCCACCTTGGGTTCTGGCATCAACCAGGGCACTTTCTGACAAAATGAGTTGGACTATGGTGGGCATTCTGTGTAAGTATCTGTCTGTACCTACTGTATACTGGAATGCATTTTTAAGGTTAATTTAATATATGTCCTACGAACAGACTGTACCTTCTTTTTCTCCCCTGAGATATACAGTAGAAATAGACGATTCATTAAATAGCCCGCTCCAGTCTGATTTTGATCCCATCGCTCCACCAAAGCTGCCCTGATGAGAAAACCAAGGACTCCAAGTTACTAAATCTGGCAGCCGAGTCTCTGTCCACTTGACTTCTCAGCGGTATTTATCTGACAGTGAATCATTCCTCCTGCTCCCGCTTTCCTTACTGGGCTCCCAGGACACCTCACTCTCTTGGTTTGCCTCCCACCTTGGGAGTTTCCACTCCCCCCTCATTCCAGGATCTTCCTCTTTCTATGTGCCACGGTCCAGTCCCCAAGCTTCTTTCCTTCCTATCAGATTAGCTGTAGCCCGTCAGGCTCCTCTGTCCAGGGGGATTCTCCAGGAAAAAATACGGGAGTGTGTTGCCATGCCCTCCTCCAGGGGATCTTCCCAGCCCAGCATCAAGGGCCTCAATTGCACAAACATGCTAAAGATCCCAACATCGCTTATCCAGTCTGGACAGCACCCAAATTCCACACACTAGTTGTTATTGTTTAGTTGCTAACTCGTGTCCGACTCTGCGACCTCCTGGACTGCAGCACACCAGGCTCCCCTGTCCTTCGCCGTCTCCCAGGGTTTGCTTAAACTCATGTCCATTGAGTCGGTGATGCCATCCAACCATCTCATCCTCTGTGTCCCCTTCTCCTCCTGCCTTCAATCTTTCCCAGCATCAGGGTCTTTTCCAATGAGCCGGCTCTTCGCATCAGGTGGCCAGAATACTGGGACTTCAGCTTCAGCATCAGTCCTTCCAATGGATATTCCGGGTTGATCTCCTTTAGGAAACCCTTTATAAATCAGACTCAACAACCAGCCACAAACAGCATCTCCATGACCATGGCTAAGAGGCACTTCTACATGTTTCCAGAATCCACCCTCACTTCCTTTGCCCTCAGCCCATTCTCCTCATCTCATTTGGTGTCAACTCCATCGTTCCAGCTGTTCAAACTAGAAACATTCAGAGTCACACTAAAGTCTTTTCTTCCTCTCTCACCGAATTTCCATCAGGAAATCCCAGTAGATCTTGTTTTAACGTGGACTTCAGAAATGAACCACTTCTCACCACTGCATCGCCTGTGGTTTGAGTCGAATCGTCACCTGCTGGAGGAGAGCGTCCTCCCTGAACTCTCAGCTCCACTCCTGCCCGTTGAGTGCATCCTCACTGCAGCAGTGGGAGTGAAGATCCGAAGCAACGATGGCTCAGTCAGGACTCGCCAGCGCACTCCTGCTTCATGCAGAGTAACTGCCACGGCCCTCACACGAGCCCATGAGACCCAGGGTGGTCCAGTCCCGGTGCCCGCCTCCTCTTGCTTTCTCTGCCCAGCCATGCAGGCCTCCTAGCTGTTCCTTACTCACAGCACACCCAGCCCTGCCTCAGGACATTTGCACATCCACTGCTCAGCCTGCAATACCCCTCCTTCACACCTGCAGTGTGGGCAGACTTCCCTCAGCTCATCACTCAGAGCTCGTCATGTCAGTGAGATCTCATCTGTCTACCTACCCAGAAATGCTAGCTGTATACCTACTATGTCTCGGTCTTGTTTTTGTTATTTCTCATTTGCATTTAGTACTATTAATGCACTATATACTTAGCCCACTTATACTGCATAGTGTTTGCCTTCCCCAAAGAAATGTGAGCCCCCGACAAAGACAAAAGGACTTTTGTGGTTTTGTTCACCATGATTTTGCACACAGGATGCAGTTAGTAAATATTTCCTCGATAAACTAGTTGGAATATTTTTTCCATCTGAATGTGTTATTTTTCAATAAACTCTAAAACTGCTTTGTTTTCTTATAGCTTAGAGTTCCATTTTCAGTAGTCTTCTGAAATTTATATTCCAAAGATTGACACTGATGTCCGGGAAGCTAACTCTATTGAGAAGTCTCAAAGCACTTAATTTGCATTTAATAAATCTACGAAGGTATCAGGTCTCACACAGTTATTATTCATTCAGTTACACAGCTTTCTTCATCTGTTGTGTTCAACCACACACCATATTTTCCCACAGTAGAAACGGAATCATTTTCTAAAATTGGTTGCGACTGCTTCTGTGCGCCTCTTCCTTCAGAGCTTTCTAATTCCTTTTGCTTCTGCAGCTTACCTTCTTGAGAACACACATTCATCTCCATAATAATTAATTCTAACCCTAGCATGCCCGATCCAAGTAATTTTTATGGGTCAATAGGACCAAATGTTCTTCCTGTGATGATAAGACACTGTGCTTACATCCAAATGAGTCCACATTTAATTGTTTTGTGTTCAATTTAATGCAACTGTGCCTGAAAGCATTAAAAAGCAATGGCATGCGTTTGCTTGAATTTAGAAATTCATTCATCAGAGTAACATAGGTTCTTTTGCTTAAAACGAAAACAGTCTCCAGTAAGTTCCAGCTCAAAAATCACACTGACAAAAATAATATAAAAATTATTCTAAATTTGTAGGAAAAACATGTATAAGGCTTAAAGAGAATATATCAACAGATAAATGTTGGGTGACAGTGTAAGTTATTTACACTTTCCTTTTAGCATTTTGTTTTGCAAAATTTCTGCAATAAATATGTATTACTGATATAATCAGAAAACTAAAAAAACATATTTAGGAGTTAATGATAACCAATTCTATGTTTTTCAAATCAATGCACATTTACAACGTAAGCAGTGTCTCCTAGTGAAGCGTTGTAACTCACCAGTGTTACGCCATCATCGTTTTTCTCATTAACGTTTCCTCCACAGGACAGGAAGTGTTTGACGTCTGTTAACATGCTCACAGGTCTCCGAAGCTTCATCTGCTGCAGTGAGGTGAGATCCACTCCTGGAGGGAGCGGGGAAGAGCCTTTCAGACACAATGTAGAGCTGTTTCTCTACTGCTGGGGGTAAAAATCCCATCTTATCTTGTATGTTTCAATGTTCCTCTTTGAAGCCCCTCTTCTGCTTTGAATTCTCATTCAAAGTAGCTATAACTGTTTCTCTTGGCATGCAGTCTTACTTCTAGTCAGAGGATAGTCTTGAATAATTTTCCTTTTATATCCCAAAATATGATAGAATGCCTTAGCCGTGGGGATCTCTCTGTGGATTTCTGTTTTCATATAAATCATCAGCACAGACTACCCAAAGTATTGTAAAGTCCCTGGACTGAATCGAAATGAGTTTAAAGACAGGTTTTCTGTTCCCTATGATTTTCTCTTTAAAATAGCTGCTTCTAAAAGGAATGGAATAAAAAAAAGGGTTTAGTGGGAAAAGTGGAAAATTTTGGATAAAGACTGTATTATAGAAAACAGTATTGTACCAATGTTTAGATAAATGCACCATTCATTTGCACATGCTAAGTCGCTTCAGTCATGTCTGACTCTTCGCGACTCCATGGACCATAACCCGCCAGGCTCCTCTGTCCCTAGGATTCTCCAGGCAAAAATACTGGAGGGGGTTGCCATGCCCTCCTCCAGGGGATCTTCCCAACCCAGGGACTGAATCTGTACCTGTTATGTCTCCTGCTTTGGGAGGTGGGTTCTTTACCACTCGCACCACCTGGGAAGCCCACGGCTGTGTACATTTTGAATGTGAGAAGAAGCTGGGTGAAGGGTACCCGGGATCTCTCTGTACTATTTTTGCAAATTTCCTGTATACCTAAAATGTCTTTAAAATATTTTTAAAGGATGCTCCAATTGATCATTTCATGACTACTAATGTTAATAAGGAGAAATTGAGTGGAGAACTGAGAACCAGGCTTCACTGAGGTGAGTGATTTATGCAGAGAAGACTCAGGTCAGCTCACCTGTTCATACCTCTGTGCTATGCTTAGTCACTCAGATGTGTCTGACTCTTCGAGACCCCATGGACTGTAGCCCACCAGGCTCCTCTGTTCATGGGGATTCTCTAAGAAAAAATACTGGAGTGGGTTGCCATGCCCTCCTCCAGGGGATCTTCCCAGCCCGGGGTTCAAACCCAGGTCTCTCGCACGGCAGACAGATTCTTTCCCATCTGAGCCACCAGGGAAGCCCAAGAATACTGGAGTGGGCAGCCTATCCCTTCTCCAGGGGATCTTCCTGACTCAGGAATCAAACTGAAGTCTCCTGCACTGCAGATGGATTCTTTACCAGCTGAGCTACCAGGGAGGCCTGTTCATACCCGTATCCATTATTCATTTCAACCTGAGCTTTCCTGGTGGTGTAATCTCCATGGTAGCATGTATCTCTGCATTTCTGCATCCCCTGTTCCTAGTACTGGTTCCTGGACATACTTGGTGTTTCCTAAGGGGAAACAATCCACCTCATTCCAAATGAAAGTAATAATAATAGAAATAGTGATATTAGTGATGTTGATGATGGTGAAGATGATGCCAGTGAGATGAGATGACATCTGTATCTGAGCAAGTGTTTGCTGTGAACCAGCTACACTGCTGAGAATTTTTCTCTCTCATCTGACTGAATGCTTGATGCAAAAATGGAGAGACAGCAGTGGGCTCAACCAAAAACAATAGTGCGGTCCTCTGGCTCCCCTGGACCGCTGACTTCCCCAGGGTGGGACTCTGGGAAAGTGAATTAGCCTCGTCTTCCATATCCTCCATCACAGATAATAACACACATCCCAGAGGAACAAAGCTAGTGGTAACACTTGTAAGACCTGGCTGCCTGGCAGAGACTGGCACAGTGCCCATTGGTGGGCATGTCCCCATGAGCAAACCATGCCAGGCTCACTGCAACCCTCCTTCTCCGAGTATGGACGAACTGCAGAGCAGAGATGCTCTAGAGCTTCAGTGCTGTGTCTTGCACTTATTATTTGTACTGATGGGGTCGGGTAACTTATCTGCTGCCTCAGTTTCCTCATCTGCAAAAGGGGCTGACAGTTTATTCCACTAGTTGTCATGAGAATGAGTCAAAACACACACAGCACAGAAAATACAGCTTGCAGGAAGCACTCGATGAAAGGGACCCGTTATTTTAGTATTAGCCAGCCTTCTGGTCCAAGGATCACGTGCCACGAATTCAGGGATGTTTTCCTTCCCAATAAGGAGGAGGCAGGGAGAAATCAAACAAAATGAAGCCAAATGCAATACTTGAAAAGTGTAGCTCATGTCAAACACTCTGTTCAAGGTAAACCCAGTTTAGCAGAAACAGGAACGAGAAATGCCACCAGCCATATCTCAGCATCCTGGTCATCAGAAGTCATCTTGGAAGAACTAACAGGTTCCCCCAACACTGTCACTGTCCTCTTCCTTCAAGGATTATGGAATTTGACATGGGAGTTATATTTGGAAAACACTGCAAGTAGATCCAACCAGTCCATCCTAAAGGAGATAAGTCCTGGGTGTTCATTGGAAGGACTGATGCTGAAGCTGAAACTCCAATACTTTGGCCACCTCATGGGAAGAGTTGACTCGTTGGAAAAGACCGTGATGCTGGGAGGGATTGGGGGCAGGAGGAGAAGGGGATGACAGAGGATGAGATGGCTGGATGTCATCACCGACTCAATGGGCATGAGTTTGAGTAAACTCCAGGAGTTTGTGATGGACAGGGAGGCCTGGCGTGCTGCGATTCATGGGGTCACAAACAGTTGGACACGACTGAGAGACTGAACTGAACTGAATGCATCTCTCAGATGTCAGTGTTCAATTTTTGATGTTGAAGTAGCAGAAAAGCCTGACGGTTACAGTACTCTATGCCTATGCTAACTTTTAAATGTTGCATGCTTACTGAAATGGTATGCATCTTCTAGAGAATTATTTAAACATGCAATTAACATTGAGTGATAAAAAAAGAATAGGGCTGAGATGAAAGACACAAATTAAAAGAGAAATTAGCTGTCACTCATTTCTGACTTATTCACATTACATGTTATGGGAAACAATCTATTTCTGATCACGGTTGTAAAGATATGACTGGAAGGATGTAAAAGTGTATCCCTTTATTTTAAAACTTGATTTTGAATCAAATATGATACCAAGTAGGATGTAACTTTTAGATTTTTGTAATGTGTTCAGGGAAAAAAGCACAGATGTATTTTTGGTAAAACAATAGAATGGAAATTCCCTCATTTCTTAATATGCCCCTGGGAAAAAACCAGCCATGATGACTACAGCCCATAAGAAACCTATTATTTTGTGGTGGGTAAGTGGCCAATCTGAAGCTGAAGTGCCAATACTTTGGCCCCCTGATGTGAAGAAGTGACTCATTGGACATTCATCCCAACACCCTGATGCTGGGAAAGATTGAAGGCAGGAGGAGAAGGGGATGACAGAGGATGAGATGGTTGAATGGGATCACTGACTTGATGGATACCAGTTTGAGCAATCTTCAGGAGTTGGTAATGGACAGGGAAGCCTGGTGTGCTGCAGTCCATGGGGTCGCAAACAGTCAGACATGACTGAGCTACTGAACTGAACTGGCCAATCCTTGCTCTTTTATTTTCATACATTTTTTTTTTTTAAATTAATACCTGGCCTGCTTAGATTGTCTTCGCAGCTGGCACCAGTGGTAAAGAACCCACCTGCCAAAGCAGGAGATGCAGGTTTAGTCCTTGGGTCTAGAAGATCCTCTGGCAACTCACTCCAGTATTCTTGCCTGGAATATCCCATGGACACAAGATTCTGGCGGGCTTTCCTTGTGGCCCAGCTGGTAAAGAATCTGCCTGCAATGCTGGAGACCTGGGTTCGATCCCCGGGTTGGGAAGATCCCCTGGAGAAGGGAATGGCTACCCACTCCAGTATTCTGGTCTGGAGAACTCCATGGACTGTATGGTCCATGGGGCTGAAAGAGTTAGACATGACTGAAGTGTATTAATCTAACAATCTGCTTAGATTTATTATTTTGATGGGAGTTTACTAATTTTTTTGTTTAATTAAGAACATAAGAAACAAGTCATTTACCTGAGATGCACAAGTTATTACCTTTGATACAAATTATTATTGCCTGATTACATTTGATTATATCAATAAATGCTTGTGTGGAATGGAAAAGACATTAACATCTCAGGTTAATCTGAACTTTATCTTAACTTTCCTTAACTGTCCCTATTAAGGTAATATTGTTTGGCAACAATTCAGCTTTTCCTTTTATCCATTATCAACCCTGTATTGGGGATATTCTCTGTTGCTTTCAAAGATAATTTTATTATTAGGCTATGATATGACCCATCCCATGACTATAGAGTGGGAATCCTTAAGCTCTGAGAACTGCATCTAATTTCAGTTTTTGTCTTCATGGTAAGCTTTCTAAGAGATCCAAGACTTCAAAGAAAGAGGGTTAAGCAGGCAAATAAAGGAGTTGAAGTAAAGAAAATAAATCAGGGATGCCGGCCAGGTGTCACAAACCTCTACCAAATCCTTTCCTCCAACTCTGACCACAAGCATACTGCAGGACTGTCCTTGGCAAGCTGGACTACTGTCACCCTCAAAAGGCATGATTCTGAAGGGGCTGGTGCAGGAACGGCATTCCGAATGAACTTTGCTAAGCAGGAGGAGTACACAAGGTCATCTGAGGACTGACAAATCTGGAAGTCCTGAGAAAAATACAGAGGGAGGGCTAAGACTGGAGGCAAGGAGACTAGTGTCTAAGATTGTGCCAAAACATACAAAAAGACCAGGGTTTTAATCAAGGCAGTGATAGCATGGCTGGTGACATACGCGGACATATTAGAAAGATCAGAAAAAGGATCTGTAAGATTTGGTGACAATTCAATGGGAGGGATGTAGGAGAAGAAAAGTGATGTTCAAGCCCTTAGATTCCTGGGTGCAAAGGTAAACAGTCCAGAGGGAGTATGAAAGAACAAGAAGGTCCATGTTGGACAGATTATTTCAACTTATCTGACATCCAAGTCAAAGACGCAAAATAGGTAACAAAACTGCACATACAAGGTCTGGAAAGATTTCTAAGCTTCAGGAATGTCCCTGGGGTCAGGAAGGTGCTAAACACTCGAGGAAAGGGGGAGATGAGCCTGAGACAGCGTGGAGGGAAGATGCTCAAAGACAAAGCCTTGGGAACAACCAACATTTTGGCTTCTGGGTGCATAAGCAGTGCATCCAAAGGAAAGTAAGAAAAAGGAGAAAAACGATGTGACATTCGTAGAGGGGAGACTTCAGAGCAGAGTGCGAGCAAGGTCACTGAATGTCACCGGGAGGGGAGGGGAGGAAATACCAAACAGAAAAGTGACAGCTGGACAGAGAACCAAGGGCAGCGGCAGTCACTGTAGGGTGTTTCCAGATCAGTGGGGGTAGAAGCTGAATGTCAGTGGGCTCAGTGGAGAAGGTTAGGAACTCAGAAGATAAATGTGAGCTCCTTCTTCTAAAAGGATGCACTTGAAAGAAAGGAGAAAGAGCTATAGGTGAGGATATACATAGGGCAAAGCAAAAGAGTTTTGCTTTATTTTTCAGGGCCTTGAAAAAACACATCTCTATATTTTCCAGTAGACATGTACAGATGTGAAGGGTGGACCATAAAGAAGGCTGATCCCAGAAGAACTGATGCTTTTGAACTGTGCTGTTGGAGAAGACTCTTGACAGTCCCTTGGACTGCAAGAAGATCAACCAGTCCATCCTAAAGGAAATCAGTCCTGACTATTGGAAGGACTGATGCTGAAGCTGAAACTCCCAATACTCTAGAAGAGCTGACTCATTGGAAAAGACCCTGATGCTGGGAAAGATTCAGGCAGGAGGAGAAAGGGACAAGAAGAGATGAGATGGACATCATCAACTCAATGGACATGAATTTGAGCAAACTCTGGGAGATAGTGGAGGACAGGGAAGCCCGGTGAGCTTCAGTCCACAGGGGGTCACAAAGAGGCAGACGCAACTTAGCGACTGAACCACAACAACGCTTTGCCCACGGTGAGCATCCTTCCTGGATACCTCCAGCTCCTCCATCAGCGCTTCTTTCTCCGCCAGCTCATTTTATCATCAGTTTGCTTCTCTCCAACACCAGCTGCTTTGCTGCACACCGGAGTCGTCACGGGCATCAGATGCTCGGTCAGAACTCCTCGGCCGTCTGGTTTTCCAGCCCAGGAAGCTCCGGCAGCGAGCCGAGGTTAACTTCTGTGCCCGTGGGTACAGCGCATGTCAGTGGTGACAGCACAATTAGAACTTGTGACCAGCGATTTTCCACACAATCAACCTGCTCGCGACCCGGCCTGCCTCCTGCCACACGCGTCCTGAAGCGACGGCGAGATGAGCACCCCGATCTGAAACGGGGGGGACGCGCAGGGAACACTCCGGGAGCACTGCGGCCGAGTGAGAAGGCTGCGGTGCTCCTAAGGAGCACAAGCCCGTCTTGGAACGTGAGCGCCTTCTAACAGTGTCAGCCCCCGCTGTCGCAACAGATCCCTCGGAAAGGGCTCCAAAGCGGGAGGGCGCAGGAAATAAATCGAGCTGGACAGTATTTACTGCAACTACGGCGGCGGACCTAGACAAGGAGGAGGGCCGCGGGCAGAAACGAACCAGACTGTGAACGGGCGAGGGAGGGGCAGACGACTGCAAGGCGGAGGCCGGGCAGGGGCAGTGGCAAATGGAAAACGGAATCAAAAGTGTAAGAGATATTAAATCGAATTTGCTCCGGCAAACATGCATTTCACAAACGGACTGTGACAGCAACCATCCAGTCAGTATCTCCCTCATATTTCTTTTTTTTTTCCTAAATCGTTTTGAAAATCAGGAATGCACTTATTTTTCTTTATATGGGATAGCAATACCGCTCCAGCAAATACTCAGTGGTCTGGTGGAACAAAGTCTTCTTGTGGGTTGGAAAAGTGTAGAAGAAACGCTAATTATTTTACAAATGAAGATACTTAATTTTAGTTTCCAAACAGAAAGAGCTACAACTGTAGCTATTAGGAAAACAGATCAGTGGGAATAACAGGAAACTATGCTACAAAAGTGAAACTGAAAGTCCTTCAGTCCTGTCTGACTCATTGTGGCCCCACAGACTGTACAGTCCATGGGATTCTCAAGACCAGAATGCTAAAATGAGTTGCCTTTCCCTTCTCCAGGGGATCTTCACAACCCAGGGATCAAACCCAGGTCTCCCACACTGCAGGTGGATTCTTTACCAGCCGAACCACAAGGGAAGCCCAAGAACTGGAGTGGGTAGCCTGTCCCTTCTCCAGTGGATCTTCCTGACCCAGGAACTGAACCGGGGTCTCCTGCACTGCAGGAGGATTCTTTGCCAACTGAGCTATCAAGGAAGCCCATGCTGCAAGTGTGGCCCAGCTAATTAAGACAGCCCCAGACAGCCCCCTGTTCTTCACTTAGATGCACCCCAAGTTTTGCAAAGATCTGAATAATAAACCCCCCAACAGTGGAATGTGCATAAGTTTCAGCTTGTTCCCTTTGGAGGACCTGGGCTCTGACTCCGACAAGTCACAGCTGAACACGTGAGAAAGTCCAAGGTCCCTTCTGCAGGAAGGAGCAGGTAGCAGGGAGTGACTCCACTGCACCGCCTGTCACCCCGGGGATGCGACTCGTGACTCGGTGACCTTCAGACGAAGCTTAGCTCAGTGTGACCCACAGCTCAGCTCTCAGTGTCTCCAGTGAAGATAACATTCCTTACCTTGCTTTCAGAATTAATGAGACCTTTTTTTTTTTTTTAAGAACCCATGGCTGCAAAGCACTAATTATTATTCTTCCAAGCCATCCTCAGAATAAACCTTTTGAGAGGCGCGAGCTGGAGGAGGCGCGGGCCCCAGAGAACAAAGAGGCAGCTGTGCCGGCTTTTCTGGGAGGCGAGATGCGCACAGTCTCAGCACGGCGCGCCCCCTGGACTCGCTACACCGTTTCTCTGACAAAAGATCACCCACGAAGGGACTGGAGTTTCTTTGGCGTTATTTATACCCGAACCGCGGAAAGAAAAAAAAACTAAAGACAGGGCATACTTCTTCAGTTTGAGACCAAAGAGAACTCAGGGTTCCAAATGCCTCCCACTTGGCCGAGGCTGGACTTACTCATTAAATTATACACCGGGGCTGTGCAATTAAATGTTCTCTGTCAGGGAATACATCTGGGTGCCCAGCCTCAGCTTTTCAGGATGGCGCCGGGACTGACCGTGGCTTTCTTCTGACAGGGGTTAAACTTCCAAGTTCCCCGGGAATGGATGCAGAGATGCTGGGCAGACTGCCCTTGACTTGAGCCCTCGCTCACCTGCATGAGATGCTTAGGAGGCCGGACGTGTTCTCCCAAGAGAAGACATTGCATGCGACCTCACACTCATTAGCCCAAAATTCAGTTGTGCTGGTTCACTTCTCCTCCCCTCCCAGCGGACAAGAGATTATAATTACAAACCCAGTCCTGATAATTAGGGACTTTGGGGGCCTGTTAAAAGGTCCCTTTATGGTTGGTCCCCAGATTTCTGCCAGCTTGCTAACGGTGCTGATGACAATGACTATGAAACATGGGCCAGAACGAGACCTCGTTTCACAGTCAAGGGGAATGACATCTGTCTGAACTCATGTAAGCACGCCTAGAACACATGCACTAAGAATCCTACCATTCTATCTCTTCATCTACTGTTCTTTGGCCTCTCGCAACATCAGCCTACCATTCGCATCCAGGTAGGTCTGCAGGATGGGGCTCGATTCAGTGCCTTCCGCGGCATAATCCAGTGGGATGTTTCCACTGACGTCCTGGAGAAGGACGTCGGCTCCAGCCTACAAGAGGAAAAGAAAAATGAACATGTACACAGTTAACATAAGGGCTTCCCAGGCGGTTCAGCGGTAAAGAATCTGCCTGCCAGTGCAGAGACTCGGGTTCCATCCCTGAGTTGGGAAGATCCCCTGGAGAAGGAAATGGCAACACACCTCGTGTTCTTGCTAGAGAATCCCAGGGACAGAGGAGCCCGGTGGGCTACAGTCCAGGGGGTAGAAAAGAGTTGGACACGACTGAGCAAATAAACATCAACTGTTCACACAGAAAGCAGATAAAAACTTGCGTTTCTATCCTGTTTAGGAAACTGACCCAGAAAAGTTTACGTTAGATACAGCTAGCAGGATCACGTAGGAAACTGGGGTTTGTTTTTGAAGACAAATTATACTAGACATTTTGTGATCAACTCTGATGGGCCAAAAAGGTTCAACTGACCCTTGATAGGATCAAGACCCCAGCCCCAAGTACGCATCCCCACCCCCACCCCCCGTGCTGTGCCATAAGTCGCTCAGTCATGTCCCACTCTCCGCGACCCCACGGGCTGGAGCCCGTGGAATCCTTCCAGGCAAGAATACTGGAGTGGGTAGCCATTTCCTCCTCCAGGGGATCTCCCCAACCCAGGGGTCGAACCCACTTCTCTTACGTCTCCTGCATTGGCAGGTGGGCTCTTTACCACTAGCACCGCCTGGGAAGTCCCCCTCCAACCCCCCTGAAAAATCCCCAAATTCCTCCAGCAACAATCCCCAAAATAATTATACCTCACTATCTAAAAATAATAGCTCTAACAGTAACAATCCTAGGTTTTATTCTAGCACTAGAAGTTAGCAATATAACCCAAAACCTAAAATTTAATTACCCACCAAACGCGTTCAAATTCTCTAACATACTAGGGTACTTTCCCACAATCATACACCGCTTGACCCCCTAAACAAACCTAACTATAAGTCAAGAATCAGCATCCTCCCTCCTAGACCTAATCTGACTAGAAAACATTCTACCAAAAACAACCTCACTAATTCACATGGTCACAAGCCAAAGAGGCTTGATCAAACTGTATTTCCTCTCTTTCTTAGTCACAATCCTTATTAGTATAATCCTATTTAATTTCCACAAGTAATCTCCATAATAACCAAAGACACCAATCAACAAAGATCAACCGGTTACAATAGCCAATCAAGTACCATAACTATACAAAGCCGCAATTCCCATAGCCTCCTCACTAAAAAACCCAGAATCCCCCGTATCATAAATAACTACGTCTCCTAAACCATTATCACACTTAAACACAATTTCCACCTCTTCATCTTTCAACACATAGTAAACTATCAAAAACTCCATTAATAAACCAGTAATAAATGCCCCTAAGACAGTCTTATTAGAAACCCAAATCTCAGGGTACTGCTCTGTAGCCATAGCCGTTGCATAACCAAAAACTACCATCATCCCCCCTAAATAAATTAAGAATACTATGAGACCCAAGAAAGACCCACCAAAATTTAATACAATACCACAACCAACCCCTCACAATTAACCCTAATCCCCCACAAATAGCCAAAGGTTTGAAGAAAATCCTACAAAACCAATCACAAAAATAATGTTTAAAATAAATACAATGAATGCTATCATTATTCTCACATGGACTCTAACCAAGACTAATATGAAAACCATCGTTGTCATTCAACTACAAGAACCCTAATGATCAACATTCGAAAATCTCACCCATCAATAAAAATTGTAAACAACGCATTCATTGACCTCCCAGCCCCATCAAATATCTCATCGTGATGAAACTTTGGCTCCCTGCTAGGAATCTGCCTAATCCTATAAATTCTAACAGGCCTATTCCTATCGATATACTACATGTCTGATACAATAACAGTGTTCTCCTTCGTCACTCATATTTGCCGAGACGTCAATTATGGCTGAATCATCCGATATATACACGCAAACGGAGTGTCAGTGTTTTTCATTTGCCTGTTTTTACATGTGGGATGAGGCCTATGCTACCGGTCATATACCTTTCTGGAAACATGAAACATTCAAGTAATTCTCCTATCCACAGTAATAGCCATAGCATTTATAGGATACATCCTACCATGAGGACAAATATTCTGAGGAGCAACAGTCATCACCAGTCTCCTCTCAGCAATTCTGTACATTGGTACAAACCTAGTCGAATGAATCTCAGGGGGCTTTTCAGTAGACAAAGCAACCCTAATCCGATTTTTTGCCCTTCACTTTATTCTCCTATTTATTATCGCAGCACTTGCCATAGTCCACGTACTTTTCCTTCATGAAACAGGATCCAATAATCCAACAGGAATTACATCAGATGCAGAAAAAATTCCATCCCACCCTTACTATACTATTAAAGATATTCAGGGGTCCTACTTCTAGTCCTTGCCCTGATATTATTAGTACTATTTGCACTAGATTTACTTGGAGACCCAGATAACTACACCCCAGCAAACCCACTTAATACACCCCCTCCTACCAAGTCCGAGTGGTATTTCCTATTTGCATATGCAATTCTACAATCAATTCCCAATAAACTAGGAGGAGTCCTAGCCCTAGTTTTTTCTATCCTAATCCTAATTCTTATACCCCTACTCCACACATCTAAACAACCGAGCATGATATTTCGACCATTCCCTGGCTGCTGAGCCAGACACGCCTCCGTGCCCGCTGCACTAGACCTGCCTGGCTGTCCTAACACAACAGAGCAGCCCTGCCTTCAGAGTCTAAACTCCGGTGTGAGCTCTGAGTTTCCCCAAACCATCCTGCTAAATCCTTAGGTTCCTTGTTCTCCGCAGAAACTCACTGGAGAGCTGTTCTCATGCTACCGCTGCCTTAATGAAGCCTGACCCCACGGACTGTAGCCCTCCAGGCTCCTATGTCCGTGGAATTCTTCAGGGAAGAATGCTGGAGTATGTGGCCCTTCCCTTCTCCAGGGGATCTTCCCCATCCAGGGTTTGAACCTGAGTCTCCTGCACTGAAGGCAGATTCCTTACCATCTGAGCCACAGGGAAGTCCAACATAGTCGCACAACAGTCCCTTTAATAAAGCCTGAGCTCATGACTTCTGGCTGGTTTTTCTCTTTCCAGAAACTGCTTTCCGACAAAAAAGCATCATCCGGAGACGTTAATGGATGAAGTACATCAGATACGACAATCAGACATCTTTCAGCTTCACAGGCTCTCTCCCTCACTCACCTCTGAGCCCCCCTGCTCAACTCCGCCCCTCCCCCAGCACAAACACAGTGACGGATGCGCTTTCATCCTTATTAATAAACAAGTAGTCACAGCAATTGTTACCCTGTCTCTACCTTCTTTAATGAGCTCCATAAAATTTACCAGGCAAGATTTCCCATACATCTCCTCCCAAAAACCTGTCACTAAACTCAGGCCAAAAAGGTGAACGTTTCACCCCATTCTTCTTCCTGAATACAGGTCTGTATGGCAATGTGAATACAGTTGATATGGTTCATATAACATCCAAATCCATGGCTTTACATAAAAAGGAATAGCTTTTTATATTAATAGTTTGTATATTTATAATATTAAGGTGCTTCCCAGGTAGCATAGTGGTAAAGAACCTGCCTGCCAATGCAGGAGACCTAAGAGGTGCAGGTTCGATCCCTGGGTCGGGAAGATCCCCTGGAGGAGGGCATGGCAGCCCCTGCAGTAGCCTGAGATCTCACCTTGTTTGAATGTGCGTGTAGCTATATACTGCTTTCCTATGCCTTAGCAAGTCTGCACGGCTTTTTGAAAAGACTGCTCTAATTATAGTAAAAAGTAGGTCAAAGTGGTACAACATTCCAAATCTTCATGTTTCCCTCCATGTAAGCTGTACTGCTCACCTGACCATCCAGAGTGAACCACATTATATTTCTATAACCATATAAAGAGACTCCCTTATTTGAACAGAACACGTTAGATATTTCCAGTTTTCCCTTACCTAAGGAAAACTTCATTTTAAGGTTCTAAAGACTTCAAATTATCTTCTTAGTGTATCTCATTTTGTTTCATATTCAGAATTTAAAAGGAAGTTACTTGAGGCAGTAGTCTGAAGTAGATTTGCTAATGATTTTTTTTTGTCTTAGTCTCCAACCAGGAAAATAAGGTTTTGCATATTTATCCTAGCTTGACTGGTTAAAGAATCAATTAAGACACAGAACTACAGGGCGCCCTTACTTAATTCAATTCTAACAGGTAGGAGGTAATCAAGTTATTTTTTCCCCAATGCATAAATGTTTCAGGTAGAATCTTATCCATGTCAGACATCTGGGTGGTAGATAACAGCCAATATAATTAAGAGTCACATGTTATCAATAACTGCAAATATAAATAGTACAGCATTGAGGTACCCATGAAAGCAGGACACTGGGGGAGAATGGTTTCTTTTCTTTAAGGACTAATGAGGCTTTTTCAAAGAAAGTCTGAAATCAAAAGGCAGTGCTGAATATTTTATTTGGGTTCATTCACTGAAATTTCAACCCATTAATCACTGGTCTGTGCTGCTGAAAAATCAGGTGTCGTCCCACGTACAGACCTTCCTGGGGGGCGGGAACTTCCCTAATCACAGATCACGTCTTAGTCCTCTTTATGTTCCCAACAGTGCCTGGCACATATTAGATCCTAAAAACTATTTACTGGAAAAAAAAGAAAGAAAAATAAGCAACCAAACACTGAACTTAATTACTTCAAATTGAGGCAAAGGATTATGATTTTAGGGATAGTTACTTTTAACTAAATTTTCTGACATGCAGTTTTAAGAGCTGATACACACAATTATAAAATCACTCCATGCACACTTATTTCCTGCCTTCACTGTTTCTAGATGGGTGACAATGGCAGAGACAATGGTAGAGGACTCTTCCATCCCTCCCTCCCCACATCTTTCCCCCGACTTTATTTCCCTCCCTTCCCCTGCCCCTCTGTCCCTCCTTCTCTCCCTCCCTTTGGCGCGGACACGGATGAGACATCCCACCAGCGTTGGCTCTGTCCCTACTGCTCAACGACCTGGTCTTAGCCAAGGTCCCTAGAATAAAGCATGCAGCCAAGGGATACCTTGAAAAGGCGGTGTTTCTCGACTTAGAACTCTGAAATTGTGCACATGTATATAAAAACCCCACTGGCAAGATTCCTGGCTGACTGTCATTCTTTAGCCTGACAAACTCAGAGTTCAGGCTCACGGATGGCTCCTAATGGGTCCCCCTGGAACGGAGCTGCTGATGACTTGCAGGGAAGAACTCTGAGTCAAGTCCTTCCATCGGGCTTCAAGAAAATCAATCACACCGTGATTGGTTTCATCAGGGAAATGAACGTTGTATTATGCAAAAGCAAACTCCTCAAATGCTTTTGCAGTTGAGGACTGGATAGTTCCTACTGAGAGTCCTGAATACATCTCCTCTCTCGTAATTCAAACTGGAAGCCCCACTTTCTCCTAAACTCTGCTCTGGGAGTACTGAAACAGAATCCAAATCTCCCATTCTCCTCAAATAGGAATCTTATTTCCTGCATGTCAGGTAACATATGAACAAATAAATGCACATTTCTGCAAATAAATGTTTTATTAGCTTATGTAACAATTTAATGTCAGTGAATAAAAACTTGGCCATGTTTCATTGACTAATAATTCTCGAGCATATTAATACTGAAATTTGAAAGACAGGTACCTGAGAGACTTAAAAAATACCACTTATAAATTTATACAACAATACTTAGGTAACTTTTAGTTTTGATTTAACTACAAGTTAGCTCAAAGTTGCAAGCATAGTACCAGGATCCGTGGTGTATCTGTTATGGATTGAATTGCATGCCCCTAAAGAAAAGGCAGAGGAACCAGATTTGATAATTGCCAACATCCGCTGAATCACTGAAAAAGCAAGAGAGTTCCAGAAAAACATCTCTTTCTGCTTTACTGACTACATCAAAGCCTTTGACTGTGTGGATCACAATAAACTGTGGAAAATTCTGAAAGAGATGGGAATACCAGACCACCTGACCCACCTCTTGAGAAACCTGTATGCAGGTCAGGAAACAACAGTTAGAACTGGACATGGACCAAAAGACTGGTTCCAAATAGGAAAAGGAGTACGTCAAGGCTGTATATTGTCACCATGCTTATTTAACTTATATGTAGAGTACATCATGAGAAATGCTGGGCTGGAAGAAGCACAAGCTGGAATCAAGATTGCCGGGAGAAATAGCATTAACCTCAGATATGCAGATGACACCACCCTTATGGCAGAAAGTGAAGAGGAACTAAAAAGCCTCTTGATGAAAGTGAAAGAGGAGAGTGAAAAAGTTGGCTTAAAGCTCAACATTCAGAAAACTAAGATCATGGCATCCGGTCCCATCACTTCATGGGAAATAGATGGGGAAACAGTGGAAACAGTGTCAGACTTTAATTTTTTGGGCTCCAAAATCACTGCAGATGGTGACTGCAGCTGTGAAGTTAAAAGACGCTTACTCCTTGGAAGGAAAGTTATGACCAACCCGGAGAGCATATTTAAAAGCACAGGCATACTTTGCCAACAAAGGTCCATCTGGTCAAGGCTATGGTTTTTCCACTGGTCATGTATGGATGTGCGAGTTGGTCTGTCAGGAAAGCTGAGTGCTGAAGAATTGATGCTTTTGAACTGTGGTGTTGGAGAAGGCTCTTGAGAGTCAGAGATCCAACCAGTCCATCCTAAAGGAGATCTGTCCTGGGTGTTCATTGGAAGGACTGATGCTGAAGCTGAAACTCCAATACTTTTGCCACCTCATGCGAAGAGTAGACTTACTGGAAAAGACCCTGATGCTGGGAGGGGTTGGGGGCAGGAGAAGGGGATGACAGAGGATGAGATGGCTGGATGGCATCACCGACTTGATGGGCATGAGTTTGAGTGAACTCTGGGAGTTGGTGATAGACAGGGAGGCCTGGTGTTCTGTGATTCATGGGGTTACAAAGAGTCAGACACGACTTACAGCTGAACACCAACCACATAAATATCTAGGAGAAAAGCTACATGATGCCAATACTCACTTTGAAGAAATTAAGAAAAAACAAAAGAGACAAAGAGAAAGCAAAAATAGGGGAAAGTAAACTTAACTGTGAACTTGAGTAAAGGGTACAGTATTCCTTTCCTGGGGTTGCCATAATAAAGTTCTGCAAGCAGGGTGACTTGAAGCAACTAGCTTCTCACAGCTCTGGAGGCTAGAAGTCCAACCTCAAGGTGCCGGTGGGGCTGTGCTCCTCCGAAACCTCCTGCAGGGCGTCCTTCTGTGTCTCTTTCTGCTCCTGGTGGTCCCAGGGGCCTGGTGGCTTGCGGCAGCCATCACCGAAGTCTCTGCCTCTTCCTCACATGGCCGTGAGGAAGACTCTCAAGAGTCTTCTTGAGCACCACAGTTTGCAAGCATCAGTTCTGTGGCGCTCAGTATTTTTTAATGATCCAACTCTCACATTCATACATGACTACTGGAAAAACCATAGCTTTGACTATTCAGACCTTTGTCAGCAAGGTGACATCTCTGCTTTTTAATATGCTATGTTTCTCATAGCTTTATATTTTGGTACAAAACTTCAAAAAATAAGGACATTATTTTGCATGTGTTATCAAAATCAGAACATCTGACATCACTAAATTCTATTCTATACAGCACAGTCCATATCTGAGTTTCATTAATTTCTCTGATGACATCCTTGAGCACTATCACCCTCTGACTCAGAATGGAATATAGAGTCACCCAGTTTATTGTATCTCCCTTTCTCTTTAGCATCCTTCCATCTGAAACAGTTCATGTGTATTTTTTTCCTTAAGGCTTTCTCTCATTAGCTTCTTCCAATGAAATTTTTGGCAGGCCAAGCACATAGGGATTAGGTATGATACCTGGGTCCCAGTGGTGGTGCAGGCAATTGGATCACCTGGTCGAGTGATGTTTTTATGCTGTGAAGTTGCAGCTAGGAACCCATGGCTTCATACTGATATTAATAACCGAATGAATCCCTGATACATGGGAGAAGAAAGCTCATCCATACAGCAAAGTACCAACTAATACATGCAGCAGGAAGGGTAAGGTTAGAATCTAACATTCATCATAGTAATAATTCAGAGGTTTCCCTGGTGGCTCAATGGTAAAAATCCACCTGCAATGCAGGAGACTTGGGTTGGATCCCGGGGTTAGAAATATACCCTGGAGAAGGGAATGGCAACCCAATCCAGTATTCATGCCTGGGAAGTCCCATGGACAGAGGAGCCCGGCAGGCTACAGTCCATGGGGTCACAGAGAGTGGGATATGACTGAGCAACTGAACACACAGATCATTCTGATCAGAGGCAGACGGAAAGGATGGCGCACATGTCTATGTGCAGTCCCTGCCCTCTTCACGCTGCACCGTTGTGTACTCGTTATTATTGGTGAAACAGATGGCTGGCCAGGATTCTATGTTATTCTGTGCTATTCAAGCCACCCAGAGAAGGCAGTGGCACCCCACTCTGGTACTCTTGCCTGGAAAATCCCATGGACGGAGGAGCCTGGTAGACTGCAGTCCACGGGGTCGTGAAGAGTCCTACACGACTGAGCGACTTCACTTTCACTTTTCACTTTCATGCATTGGAGAAGGAAATGGCAACCCACTCCAGTGTTCCTGCCTGGAGAATTCCAGGGCTGGCGGAGCCTGGTGGGCTGCAGTCCATGGGGTTGCACAGAGTCGGACACGACTGCAGTGACTTAGCAGCAGCAACAGCATTCAAGCCACCAAAAGGAACTGGTGGAGAAACACCTTAATCTGGCTCCCTCAAACAGCTGAATC
The DNA here is from genome assembly GCA_020226075.1 of Hydropotes inermis. Lineage (NCBI taxonomy): Eukaryota > Metazoa > Chordata > Mammalia > Artiodactyla > Cervidae > Hydropotes > Hydropotes inermis. The sequence continues at coordinate 78,094,700 of CM035276.1, read as the reverse complement.
GCAACCTCTTCCCCCAAACCTGAGCCAACATGTCAGAGTTGTCAGTCTCGAGGAAGCTTCAGGTAGGGTGTGCACCAGCAGACACCTGTAACAGAGTGTCTTAACCCTGATGACCACTTACCCTGATGAACAGGGTTGAGAAGGAAGGACTCACCATCTTGCCATTCCATCCCTCCTGTTACTTGAGTCAGACCACCCAGAGGAACTCAGAGGTGCTGCCTGCCTGAGAGGGCAGGGAACCCAGGGAACTGAACCCCAAAATTCATGTATCCCTTGTCCCAAGCAGACTTTTCCACCGATCCCCATTGTCCAAGCAGAGAGAAAACTAGAAGCACTTAATTTTCCTCTGGATCCTACACTTCTGGGCAGATAACACAGGAGGCAATACAGCTGAGGAATCCTTTTATTCATCAAGGAACTACATATTAAGCACTCATTGCATTGAAAGTGTACTTTGAGATTTTAATGATGGTGAATTTCTATGGTAATAAAAAATTAAAAACCTGTATGACAAAGCATTTAAAATTTTATAACAGTTGAAATTACACTGGGGCCCATTTTTACAGCTCCCTCTGTAAACATTCTGACGTCAGCAATTATTACTTTGGGAGCATGTAAATATTTATGTGTAGTGTGGCTGCCATGCTAAGCAATGAACTAAGCCAAGCAAAGAAACCCTGCAACAAAGAAAAGGTAATTGTAGAATTCCAAGGGACTGGGGTGTGAATGACATTTACAGTCCTGACCAAAGAAATCTCTAACAGTGATCGGACGGAAGTTTAATGTGACCACAAGCAGAAGACGAGCATGTGGACAGAACGGGGTATCCAACCGGGGGTTAGAGAAGCTGAAGCCCTGTCTTCCAGACTGAAGATGAAAAATTAAGGTGTAGCAATCTAAACAGCTATTTAACTCGAAACACATATGAAAGTCAGAGGAACCATCTAAAAGAGTTAGAAGTGATTATATCCGGGAAGAAAAATCTGAAGGGTAGAGCTAACGAGGAGGGAGAAGGGCTGAGCTTTGCAGGGCTTCCAACAAGCCTTGGAAAACTCTCTGGTTTTTTAAAATATGGGTATGCATGACAGTTAAAAACCTAAAATAAAAAAGAATGCATGGTTTAGTCATATCTGACTATTTGTGACTCTATGGACTGTAGCCCGCCAGGCTCCTCTGTCCATGGGATTCTCCAGGCAAGAATACTGGAGTGGGCTATCATGACCTGCAGGGCATGTCCCAGTCCAGGGATCCAACCTGTGTCTTCTATACCTCCTGCATTGCAGGCAGATTCTTTACTGCCGAGCCATGGGGGAAGCACACACAAAAAAGAATGGCATGTATAAACGTATGGCATGAGACATATATTGCCCTAATCATAAAATGATTTAATAACAGTATTGTAAAAATAGAAAATGGTAAAAAAAATCAAAGTTAAGGATATTTTATGATGTCACTGCATATCACTGAAAACCATGATGCAGAACAAAATTTTAAGGCCTGGAGAAATACAGAAAAAGTGTATAAGAAAGTAGGCTACCAAGATGTATATATGATACTAGATAAATTCTGTGTGAATTTTACATGTGTGGGGAAGACAGAGAGGAGAATGAGATTGATTTAAAAATACATCAAAATATATTCAGTGGGGACATCCCCAGTGGTCCAGTGGCTAAGACGCCTTGCTCCTGCTGCAGGGGACATGGGTTCAACTCCTGGCTGCGGAACTAAGATCCCGCAGTGCAGCCAAAAAATAGAAAAAGAAATTTAAATAAGTTAGTATTAAAGTAAAAGAACAAAAGCAAGAAGTTAAATATATATATATATATATATATATATATATATATCTCCAATGACTACGTGAAGGAATTATGAATGATATTAAGTTTCTATACATTTGTGGGTGTCTTTCCATTTTCTACAATAAACACGTGTGATCTTTATATTGAGAAAACTGTCTGTGAAACTGAACAATGAATGAAACCATAAGACAAGATGAAAACACACGACCATTTTCTTGGGTCCCTGGAAAGTTTTAAATCTACTGAATTCAAAGGTGAGGAGTAAAACTGGAGACAAGTCAGTGATGATCTGGTGATCTGGCTCCAGTAACATTTGAATTAATCAATACCCAGAGTATAGTTGAAGGTCAACCATCCAGTTAAAAGATACAGTTTTGTAAGCAAGCCTATTGAATATGAATTTCTGAGAAGAAAAGGTGAGAAGGGAAATCACGGGTTCGAGGGTTCATAAAGATCCCCCACATGGTTATGGTTAAGTTCAACATCATTTCAAGTATTGTGCACATGTTACGTTTCCTATGAAGCCACTTATTTCTTCCCATAGCCTGCTTTTCTGGAAGCACACAAATTTCAGTAAATGTTTGTTAACTTAGACCTTACATGAAAGAGCCAGGACCTTCCCGTTCATTCATTCACACAATTATTCTCCAATACCAGTCTGATGTTTATTCTGCTTTTAAGAAAAAGCCTGATGCTCAACATCACTCATTATCAGAGAAATGCAAATCAAAACCACAATGAGGTACCATTACATGCCAGTCAGGATGGCTGCTATCCAAAAGTCTACAAGCAATAAATGCTGGAGAGGGTGTGGAGAAAAGGGAACCCTCTTACACTGTTGGTGGGAATGCAAACTAGTACAGCCGCTATGGAAAACAGTGTGGAGATTTCTTAAAAAACTGGAAGAACTGCCATATGACCCAGCAATCCCACTTCTGGGCATACACACCAAGGAAACCAGATCTGAAAGAGACACGTGCACCCCAGTGTTCATCGCAGCACTGTTTATCATAGCCAGGACATGGAAGCAACCTAGATGCCCATCAGAAGACAAATGGATAAGGAAGCTGTGGTACATATACACCATGGAATATTACTCAGCCATTAAAAAGAATCCATTTGAATCAGTTCTAATGAGATGGATGAAACTGGAGCCCATTATACAGAGTGAAGTAAGCCAGAAAGATAAACACCAATACAGTATACTAACACATATATATGGAATTTAGAAAGATATTAATGATAACCCTATGTGAAAAACAGAAAAAGAGACACAGATGTATAGAACAGACTTTTGGACTCTGGGAGAAGGCGAGGGTGGGATGTTTCAAGAGAACAGCATCGAAACATGTATATTATCTACAGTGAAACAGATCACCAGCCCAGGCTGGATGCATGAGACAAGTGCTCAGGCCTGGTGCACTGGGAAGACCCAGAGGGATAGGGTGGACAGGGAGGTGGGAGGGGGGATCGGGATGGGGAACACATGTAACTCCATGGCTGATTCATTTCAATGTATGACAAAAACCACTACAATATTGTAGAGTGGTTAGCCTCCAACTAATAAAAAAATATATAAAAAAATATAAATGTATTTTTTTTTTTTAAAAGAAAAAGCCTATTTGACTAATCGGAACATGTCTTCTCTGGAGAAAATATAGCCTTTTCTGGGTCTATGTACCAATAAGCTGAGAATACAGGCTGTGACTATTCTCTGTCCCTTTAACATGTTGTGTTGTTGGTCTTCACGTGGGCTTATCTCCAGTGCCTTATGATGTCAGTACCTCTATCTCCTTTTCCGTCTGTAGTGCAGGAAATTCTATTACAGTTTTCATGTTCCATGTTGTAATATTTAGGTACGTACACAAGGGAGACCACGTAAAGTTTAACGTGTTTTCACATTTGATGTAGGGATTCAGGCTGCAATTTTCGTAGAGGTTTGCTTTTTCCATGTTTCAATGACCAGCTTTTCGTATACAGTAAGTCCCCAGGTATGAACAAGTTTCATTCTGAGAGCATGTTTCTAAGTCCAGTTTGTTCCTGAGTCCAACGAAGTTAGCCAAGGCACTAACACAATTAATTGGCTGTGAATACTATAGGGTAATAGGTCTGTAGTTCTTTTCACACAAATAATACAGAAAAAAGAAACACACAAGAATAAAGAAAACATTTTAAATCTTCCAGTACAGCAGAGTAAGCCAGTACCACTGCTGGCATTCAGCGGCTGGCATCGAGTGAGCAGGAGAAAAGAGTTACAGGCTGGAGGAGGGAGGAGGGGTGGGAGACGGTAGAGCTGAACCACCTGCAACGATAGGAGACGCAGGGCAAGCTGCAATTCCACTCAGGCCTGACGCTGATGGAATGCACGTTCGCATCCTTGAAAGTTCACAACTTGAAGGTTCTTATGTAGCAGATGTATTGCAATTAGTACAGTCCTCCTATCACCATGTGGAAACTCTCAAGGCATTTTTCCTTTTGACTTTCATGACAATCCAAGCTTCTGATTCTCCCTGTAAATCTGGCTCGCCTATCTCAGTCTTCTCTGTAGCATCCTGTTTCTCTCAGAATCTTCTAATTAGTTTACTTTGGCCCCCTTTGCCGTGTTCTTCCTCAGCCTTCACATTTTCTTGGGTTGATCTCATTTAGTCGAGGGCTTCTGGTACCCTGTGTATGCAAAGAAGACTCCTCTCTCTCTGCCGAGTTCCAGAACTCACTGCATCCTAGACTTGCCTAGGTGGGTGTCTTCCTGTCTTCTACTGATCCTGACCTTCAAATATTCAAAACAGCTCACAGTCCTTCTCATAGAAAAAGACTTCTTGGCTGCAGTTTGCTTTCTTTGTACATTGCAACCTCTCTCCCAATTTCCAGAATCAGAAAGTTTCAGTTCACTCTAAAATCCCCTGCCCTTCTTTAATGCCTACATGTCAAAGGTCAATATTACTATTGGCTTCAATGCAAAATGTATCATCAGTATTTCCTTCATTCCCATGGTTACCACTCTCGACTCACAATCACCGGGTTTTAGGAAATGTTCTCCCAAAGGCAGGGTCTCCAGTGAGATGTCCCTTGGATTTTACGCCACTGTTTCCCAAGCCTCGTAGACCAGGTCAGATTCTCTACTCTCGAGCTTGCAGAGCACCCTTTACTAGCCGCTCACAGGCCTCATTGAAAGCTAAGATTGGATGCATGATATGCATAAAAATGCACTACAGAAACAGGACTTCCCACCTGGTGCAGTGGTAAAGAATCATCCTGCCAAGCAGGAGACACAGGTTCTATCCCTGGACCGGGAAGGTCCCCTGGAGAAGGAAATGACAAGCCACTTCAGGACTCTTGCCTGGAAAATCCCCATGGACAGAGGAGCCTGGTGGGCTACAGTCTGTGGGGTCACAAAGAGTCAGACATGATTGACTGACTTCACTTATAATCTTTAAAGTCTTAACTCGATGTTTTAAATAATATTCTTCAAGTATTACAGAAAGGAGCACTGCCACTTGTGTCTAAAAAATTGCTCCCAAACTAAATTTTCTTTTGCATTTTAACACCTAGGAAGTCAAACTGGATTAAATTTAAATATATTTCATAGTATTATTGCACTTTTCCACATCATTTCTTTCATGGACATTCCTTCATTTTCCCAGTTTCTTGGGCATCTAGATTGCTACAGTCTTCCTGGGTCGTCACTTATTAACAATTTAACAAACAGTATACAGTAACATGCCTCCCAAACAAGTATCAAGAATACAGGATAGTAACAAAAGCAAGGGTATAATGTGTGCATTTTATGAAACAGTCATCCCCACATCATCTACATTCACATTTTAACATAGAATTCTGAAAGTCTGTTAACATGTTTGCAAATTACACAGCTCTCAAAGTAAAAGTCTTTGGAGGGTTTAAATATTACTTTTCTTTTTAATAGACTACAGTCATTAAGAGAGAATTTGTCAAAGAGTGATTTTCATTTAACAAGTTCTGGCTGGGATTTCTAAATTAAATTATTTTAAAAAACATGGATCTCATAATATCTTCATTGAAAGTGATAAAGTATCTAAAGTGTAAATGACCTAACATCATATTTCTATTAATATTAAAATACCCAAATCTTACTACAGTAATTGATAAAATATTGAAAAAGAAATAAGGGTGTCAAGAATAGTGACTGGAGATAGAGTACTGTTTTGGATCTGATATCTATGTGTTTCCCCAAAATAAGTGAGCAGTTTACACTACAATGGTGTAATGAAGTACTTTTCAAATGTGGTGTAAATATTCAATGTTTCTTTAAATTTGAATGTGAAGAAATTTCTGATTTTGTGCAGCTTGATTTATTAGCAAACACTACAGACTCAGCTCCCTGGGATGAGTTCTGAACCGAATAAAAAATTACTGGTAACTGTCACCCACAGCTGACGGACTGAGCAGCCGGGCCAGCTCTCCTCCTGTAGCTGACGGACTGAGCAGCCGGGCCAGCTCTCCTCCTGTAGCTGACGGACTGAGCAGCCGGGCCAGCTCTCCTCCTGTAGCTG
>CM035276.1:77962671-78078090 GCA_020226075.1 Hydropotes inermis | reverse complement strand
GGATTTCTAAAAAGTGAACCTGCTCTTCTACGAGTTCAGAGAATTCTGAATAGTTCACAGTTGATGATTTCATAATGTCACTTGGAAGATTATATAGTTCCCTTCTGAGATGAGTTTTCAATGTTCCTGTGATAATAAGCAACTAAGCAAACCCCAGAGTCTTCATGCTGACTTGCTAGTGAAGTTCCTCTTATACTCAGTTTCTATAAAATGAAGACTTGTTCTTATCAATGAGTTAAGTATGCTTTCCTGCAGAGTCCTATCCCTTCAAATGATTCTGTTTCAAGCTAAACAGTCCTTATTTCCTTTATCCTTTTTAATTCATTTATTATAGCCACCACATTCCAGGTTTTGAAAGGAACACATTTCCAGTGACATACACTTCTACTATAAAAACAAAAATATATATACATAAATTCTTGAGGGACAAATTAGACAAAACTAGGCCAAATTAAACCTCTTACAAGATTAAGGACGTCTCCATTCACAGTCTTCATCCTAAAATGCTTCTGATCTTAAAAAGGGAGAAGAAAGCGGTGTGGCAGGATTATGTTTTCTAAAAGGATGTGTTCACATCCTATCCCTAAAATCTGTGACAGATCTTATATGGAAATAAGGTCTTTGCAGATCAAGGTTAGATGAGGCTGCATCGAGTTAAGGTAGACACTAAACATCATGACTCATGTCTTTATAAAGGGGTATTGGGATGTAGACCCATAGGAACAGGTCCTGCGATAATGGAGCCAGAGTTTAGAGTGGGGCGTCTATAAACAAGGAACACCGAGGGCTGCATGGGGTCTCTAGAAGTTAGGGGAACCCACAGAAGAATTCTTCCCTAGAGCTCACAGAGGCAGTGCTTACACCGTTGCCTACATCTTGGTGTTAGACTTCTGGTCTCCAAAATGCAGGACAATATGGTTCTTTTGTATTTAGTCATCAGGCGTGCGGCAATTGGTTAAGGCAGGCACCAAAACCCACAGGAAAAAGGATCAACTTTGGACAACGATCTTGGGTTCAAATCTATACCATGTTTTCTGGACTATGGCAACTAGCTTAATATCTTTGAGTAAGTACCAATTTGCTTGCATGTGAAATCTTGAGGGCTTCTATAAAAAGCCAGGTACATAATAGAAAATCACTAAGGAATTATATGATTTTTATCAATAAAGCGAAAAAGCAAAATCATTCATTCTTACTCTTATATTCTAGTATGCATTTTAACAATTGTGCATAATTTCTTAAAATCTGTGTTAAGAGATAAACCAATCAGAAAGGATTCCAATTCTAAAATAATTACAGTATGTATAAGGATCCATGTCTATGTCTGAGCTGTAACTGAAGACAATGACAGCTAAATAATTCCAGTGATGTTTATACTTAAAGTTTTCACTTTCCTGTAAACACAAATGTTGTAGACACCTTTCTGCGAGATTTTAACAAGGGGAGAAGGTTCAATATAAGCCATATATCCTTACTATCATATGCCCAGTTTGGCTGAATATTAGGAAAATGAATTGAAAGGGAAGCCAATAATCATCAAACTTTTTTAGTTAGCTCTGACTTGTGAGGTATCAAGGCATACAATTTCCAAGAAAAAGGTGAGAGGAGTTCAGTTTGGTATGATATCTACACAAATTGTTTTACTAACTATACAGTGATCCACAACCTCAGTCTCTTAATAATTTTGTAATTCCAGGCAAATAAGTGCTGACATAAACATATTTTTTCCGCAACTGAAGTATCACATACTGTGAAAGAGCATTAGTTAAGTATGTAGACTTTTCTATGTCTGGCTACTTAGTTAAGTATTTAGACTTCTCTATGCCATCAAATCTCTTCAAATGATAATAAACTGAATCTGTTTACTTACTAAGAGAAGCAGTAGGACGACGTCAGGGTTGTCACATGCACAGGCAACGTGCATTGGCGTCCAAAAGTCTTCATCCTGGTGGTTGACATTGGCCCCTCTGTCAATCAGGATCTCTGCGATGAAGACATTATCATACCGAGCACACTAAAAAATAAAATAAAATAAAAGAAAGAAAAGAAAATATACTATTGCAATAAACCATGATAGTCTTATTCTTATTCCAAATTTCTTTTCTACATTCAGAAAACTTTAGTGCCAATTATGGAAGTTGGGAGGTGGAGCTCAACTGGCGAGGAATTTGCTCCTCTTCTGTACTAATTTACAAGGAAAGAAGCTTATGTAAGAAAAGAAAACCGAATCCATGGACAGTGGATATTATATTAGATATAATATTCTAGATATTACAGAAGACAAAATTAGTGACTTAAAGGCAGTAAAAACTATACGATATAAAACAGGGAGAAAAATGACTAAATGAATGGAGTATCAGCGAGTTGTAGGAAAGCTTCAAACTGACTGATAACCCATTAGATTGACAACACTGGAAATGGGGACTACAGGATAAATTTCTGGTTTTGTCATTATTTAATTACCATTAAAATGAACAGTTAGAAGACAGCCTAATTTTTAAGCTTCCCTGGTGGCTCAGCAGTTAAGAATTCACCTGACAATGCAGGAGATGCAGGTTCAATCCCTGGGTTAGGAAGATGCCCTGGAGAAAGAAATGGCAACCCACTCCAGTATTCTTATTTGGGAGATCCCATGAACCAGAGGAGACTGGTGGGCTACAGTCGCTGGGATCATAAACAGTTGGACAAGACTGAGCAACTGAGCAGAGCAGGAAAGTGGTTAAAACACTTGGAATTAATAAAAACACGGTATTTTTGCATTAATTTCTTTTACTGTATGAAACATACATGCTTTAATGTTCAAGTAACATGTAAACAGAAAGAGTTAAAAAGAAAAAGGAGATTCTGCCTCCTCTCCCATTTGGGTCACTGATAACAATTCCTTATCTAGTCTTCAAGATTTTCTCTGCTGTTGAAAAAGATTCTCTCCCTCCACCATCTATCTGTCTCGAGTCTAGAAAATGTACTATTCTCTAACCTGTTTTTGACATTTACCAATATGTCTTGAGCATATTTGCGAATCTGTTGCAGCTCATTTTCATTATGCTTATGTGTGTGCTCAGCCGCTCAGTCGTGTCTGATTCTTTGCAATTCTATGGACTGTAGCCCACCAGGCTCCTCTGTCCATGGGAACTGCAGTGGGTTGCCATGTCCTTCTCCAGGGGAGCTTCCCCACTCAGCAATGGAAACCACGTTTCTTGTGTCTGCTGCACCAGCAGGCGAATTCTTTACCTCTGAGCCACTCGGAAATCCACTGCTATGGTCTTCTGCTGTCACAGCACGGAAGCAAAAGAATTCTCATTTCATACTCCAGTCAAGAGTGTTTCCTTAGAACCAAGCGCTCCTTCTCAACAGTTTATGCATTAAAGGTCTTAACTTATTAATAAAACTCCAGACAGCATTTCACCAAAGCCCTTTGTGACTCTGTTTTTAACTCCAGACATAGCAACTTTTACTTCCAGAGAGTTAAGTCTGAATTTTTTCTATACTGCCCTCAAGAGACTAAATCCCTGGGGTGCAAAAGATTGTTATTTGTTTTCATTATTTTCCTTCTGATCGTAGTTGACACCTGCCATAGATCTGATTCATGAATTATTGAATATAAATAGGCAAATTCAGACTTACTGAAAACTTATTAAAATATGTTAAAACTAAAGACTGCATATGGTGAAAAATATTAAAACCTGTGTATCAACTATCTGGGGCTTCCCCCATGGCTCAGCGGTAAAGAATCTGCCTGAAATGCAGGAGTCCCAGGAGATAGATGTGGGTCCAAACCTGAGCTGGGAAGATCCCCTGGAGGAGGACATGGCAACACACTCCAGTATTTTTGCCTGGAGAATCCCTTGGACAGAGGAGCCTGGGAGGCCACAGTCCATAACGTCGCAAAGAGTCCGACACGACCAAAGCAACTCAGCCCTCAACATACATCAATTATCCACCCTTAACACGGATGGAATTATTCTTCTCCAGCTTCAAAGTTACTGGGTGTTTCTAACAGAGGTCTTCCAGAAATCCCACGTAGACTCGGCTACTCAGTGAATCAGTGGAGTTAAATAAATGAGACTGGAAAAGCTTAACAATGTCCACAGCTTTCTCCTGATGCCCTGCACAAGCATGCGATGGCTTTTTCTCAAAGACGTTGATCTAAGAATATATAATTAGAGCTTTGGTGCTGATGGAGCATCAGGACTCATAGTGCAGGATACCCAAGGGGGGGGGCGGCGAACACACAGCTACTCACGCTTGACATTTTCAAGGGCGAAATTGCCTTTTTCAGTACCTAAGGCATTTTGAAACCCTGTAATTTTGTCTCTCTGGCAACCTGCAATTTTGCATTTGTTTTTATTTACTCAGTAACCCCAGGAAAAGGAGGTTCAGTGCTGAGCCCACATTCCTGCAGCCGTCAGGAGGTTTTCTTACATGTATTCCAGCTTCAAAGCTTCTTCATCCTAGCCTGACAACCAAAATCTAACAGTAGAAAGATGCAGAGTATTTGCACTGGATTCGGAGCTAATTGAGTGCTTCCTGTTCACCTCATCACCTTCATCTGCTCATTTCTTCTTTCTTCTGACTCTACCATTTCTGAATCTTTTTACTCTGTTCTCTGGCCTGTCTCATTATGCACAGATCTTTATATTCTTACAGTTCATCCATCCATCCATCCCTTCATCCACCCATTTATCCTTCTAGAATGTACTGAGTACCTACTATGCATCAAAGGCTAAGGAAACAAAAGTATCTAAGACATCACCGTTTTTGAAAATTCACCCTGGCAAAGAGAAGAGGCACATTCTCCACTCATTACAATCCGTTATGACAAGATTTCTAGCAGAAGCAAGGACCATGTGTGATGAGACCTTGGATAAAAGAGTAACTCAGTCTGACCAGGAGGACAAAGGAGGCTTCAGAACTGACCTCTGAAGGTGGCCAAGTGATGTCATCATTTTCCTCTTTCTTATCACCTGCTTATCCCTCATGCAGGTCTGCTGTGATCAGTTTATTTTTCTCTCTCTCTGAAAATTCCACTCTAAATAAGACTGCTTGCATCTTAACTCGTGATATCTATCGCAGCATCACATTAATTAATTAAGCAATTAAGGGGTTAATGTGCCTCCCCAACAACCTACTGAGCACCTACTGAGTGGCAGGCCTCCCATAAATGCTACAAGTGTGATGAAACTAGCCATGTTCGAGCCAGCTGACAGTCTGGTAAACAGAACATAATCACCCTGAGCCTATAATCTGTTTGGTGGCAACTGTGTGATAAGAAATGAGACAAACAACCACATAAAAGTTGAGCTGATTGTGAGCTGGTGGGGGTGGGTTACTATCTCCTTGGGGACAAGCCCTGGGAGAAGGTTTAGGTGGATGATTTTTGTGCAGAGACGCAAAGCAAGCAGAGGAGGGGGCCATGTGGATTTCATCAGAAAGGGGAAGTAACAGCGAGAGCACGGGGGCCTGCAGTTGGTGGGCCCATTAGAGCATCAGCTGGGGCAGGAGAGGTCCCTGGAGATGTGGGCACGGACTGTGAGCTCATCCCGTGTGGCCGTGGGCAGGACTCGGGGCTTGCCCTGAGTGGGAAGGGACGTCACCAGGACACTCTGACGGAGGAGTGACCCAGCCTGGTTGCTGTCGGGGGAACAGAAGGCAGGCTGGACAAAGAGCAGGCCATGGAAGTGAGCGAGGAAGCTGCAGATCCAGGGAAGAGAGGGCGGTTTAGGGGAAGAGGGTTTATCCAGGTGAAGAGAGACGGCAGCATTCTGGCTGTATTTCAAAGGTCAGCAAAGCAACTGCTGCTTTGCTGATGGACAGGATGGAGTTCTATGCACTCAATGAAGTTGAACACAGTGTATGTATATGGAGAAGTGGTCGTCCCCCTCTGCTTCTTTCTCTCTGTCTGTCAAACACACACACATACACACGTGCACAGAGTAAAAATACATTGCATTCTTATCTCTTGCACTACCATTAGGAATGCAAATTGATATAGTCACAATGGAGAAATGGAGGTCCCATAAAAAGCTAAAAATAGAACTACCGTGTGATCCAGCAATCTCATTCTTGGATATATACCCAGAGAAAGCCATAATTCAAGAAGACATATGCATTCCAATGTTCATGGCAGCACTATTTACAATAGCCAAGACATGGAAACAAACTAAATGTCCAATAACAGAGAAATGGATAAAGAAGACGTGGTCCATAAATACAGTGGAATATTACTGAGCCATGAAGAGGAACAAAATTGGGTCATTTGTAGACATGGATGGGCCTAGAGATTGTCAACAATGAATTGACATGATTTTTTTCAAAGAAAAGGTCTGCCTTCCACTAGGACAAGTGGAATAATGTATTCTCTGAAAATTTAAGTTCCCCAGGTATCACTGGGGAACTTACTGTGGAAAGACTACAGTCTTTATAGATAGAAGGTCAGAGTGTAAGCTCTGATACTATCTACCGCTGTGTGAGTTTAACTCTGTCCCTCAGCTGCTTACCTACTGAAGTACATAAGCCTAGGCCCTCCTCCACAGAGCTACTATGAATATCAAAAAAGTCAAATGAGATGAAAGCACATCATAAATAATACAATGCAGGGCATGTATTGACTAATATCTAACATATCAAAGTCACTTTATGACTTGAAAGTCATTTGATCAACACAATTCATACTCTGAAGTCCTGTTCATCATAGTAAACACTTTGAAAGCATCAGCTTGGATAACACCCCCAACTCACAGATGGGAAAAACAAGGCTCTGTGAGTTTAGAAGTCTCCTGAAGCTTAATGGAAAGGGTACACGGACCCCATGTGATCACACAGAGGGGAAAAAAGACTGAACTTACTTCCCTCCTGCTCACCTTCTGAAGGGGGACACAGAGGGAGGGGTCAGTGCCCCCAAGAAAAGAGGGGAGGGCCAGGGTGGTCTCCTTGAGAACACGCAGACTGCTGGGCCTCTTGGTAAGGATGCCAGTGATACTGACCAAGAGAAGAATCTTATCTCCAGGAAGTGGTGCGCAGCACGTCCTTAGACCCAAACCTGGGACCCAGAGCTGATGGGCCCCATGGCTCCTTAGAAATGTTGTGTAAGCCAGGTAATGACCTGAGGCTAAAACAGAGAGGCTTCACAGCCAAAACACCCTGGATACCTCTCCATCTCCACCGATGCTGGAGTGAGGTGGCTCTCTGAGGATGAAACAGAGAGGCTTCCCAGCCAAAACGCTCTAGAAATCTCTCTTTCCATCTCATCTGTGCTGGAGAGAAATGGCTGACATTCTTCAGCTGTGTTCCCCATCTAGATTCTGAGTTACCTGTCTATCCTGCTGTGTGTAGCATGACTGCCTGCACCCCAGGGGCCCCCAGGCTCTGGCAGACACACGTTTCTCTTGCTGGCAGTGGTTCTCAACCTTGCCCACAATTTAGAATCACCTGGGGAGGGGGGCTCTGCACCACCCCAAAGTTCAATAGACACCCCAGAAAAGTTAAGTCAGAATCTCCAGGCTGGGAGGTCACCAGAAGGTAGATGTTGGCATCTTATGGCTGCCAGCTGACTCCCAAAGGCAACCAGGCTCAGACCCAGCCCCAGGAGAGAGCGTCCGTCTGATCCATGCGTGACCTCCCTTAACATGGTTTGTGCTAAGTGAAGAAATACAGCATTTTTAAAATACCAGTACACAATTATAAATTAGGCGCTTATATTAATCTGGGCATTTTTTCAAAATCATGTCTTACACCTGAAATTAGTCCTAAAGACCACTAAGCTGAATAATTATTGACATCTCCCTTTAGTTAAGTTTTGCCCTTAACTGAACCAGCAAAAATTTCTTGCATGTGAAACGGCTGTATTTATTGGTTTATGTGGTTATTTACTTGTTTATTCACTTAATCATTCCTTGCTTGTTTCCAAAAGAATGTATTAAAGTTTTATTCACATTTACATTATTTGGTCCATGAGCAGAGAATTGTAAAAGCTCAATGGGACAAGGAAGAAAGTAAATAAAAGAAAGGATGGCTGCCTAGTACTCTATAATTGATACAATATTATTCTGCTTATTTGCTGAATATGATTCATGTTCAAAAGGATCTTCTTTAATGCAGATACGCAAACTCCATTCACTAATGATTAGCTGGCTCATCAGTGAAGAAGCCGTGTCTCCTTATTTCTGACCAACAATACGGTTCTCTAGACCATATATTTTGTCATTTAAAACCATTCAATTTAGACTTGTATTATATATATATGTGTGTGTGTATTATATATATATATATTCCCTTCCTGGAGAAGGGAAAGGCTATTGGACACAACTGAGCAACTTCCACCAACTCACTATTGAGAGAGGGTGGGAGAGAGAGAGAGAGAGAGATGGGCTTCCTTGGTGGTTCAGTGGTGAAGAATCCTCCTGCCAATGCAGGAGACAACAGAAGACACAGGTTCGATCCCTGGGTCAGGAAGATCCCCTGGAGGAAGAAACAGCAACTCACTCCACTATTCTTGCCTGAGTAATCGCATGGATTGCAGCCCACCCGGTCCCTGGGCTGCAAAAGAATCAGACACGACTAAGTGTGTCTTAAATAACAACAGTTTACAAACTATAATGTGAGCAATTAACAAACATCAACATGTCATTACTCAAGCCTGTTCATCTGAAGCACATCATTGCTGTGACCGTCTGTTACAAGCACATTCTGCCACTGAGTCTGGTGTCCACAGCTGGCTCCCCTTCCACCGCATGTCACCCACTCTCACCCGGTCATCACAGCCCTTACCAGATGGAGCAGGGACCCTCCGGAGGACACAGGCATGTGGGGGTCGGCCCCCTCCTTCAGGAGTCGCAGCACTGGAAGAATGAGAGAGGAGAGTTACAGCTCATCTTTGTTCCTCACCATGAACCAGAAGGTGTATCGTCTCATTAGTGTCTAAATCCCAAACAGCCATGAAAGCCAAAGAAGACACATGAATCACCATCCAACCTTATTTTGGGGATTTAAGTTTGGCAGCATTTCTCTTCACATTGAAACCCGTTTCTTGGTTTGCCAACATCATCACCTATTCAGTTCAGTTCAGTTCAGTCCCTCAGTCATGTCTGACTCTTGGCGACCCCATGAACTGCAGCACGCCAGGCCTCCCTGTCCATCACAAACTCCCAGAGTTTACTCAAACTCATGCCCATCGAGTCTGTGATGCCATCCAGCCATCTCATCCTCTGCCGTCCCCTTCTCCTCCTGCCCCCAATCCCTCCCAGCATCAGGGTCTTTTCCTGTTACAGCCCCACAAATTATTCCCAAAGGGGACCACACTCTTAACAATTTATTATTGCAAAGTGCCTGGCTTAAGCTTCTGTCCTAGATCAAGGAGAAATAAGCAAAAAGAAGGGAATGACTTCACTCAGCTCATGTATGCTTTAGCTCACTCTTACTGTTTTACACTCATTAGGACTCATTGGCTTAAAACAATAAAAGCTGACACTTTGCACATTAAACTTTCCTTCATGCAATTACCCTTTAGCCCCACTTCCATCATTCTCCCAAAGCCACTTGTAGCTAAATTAACAATGTCAGACAGCTCAAAATAGATGCCACTCATCAGGCTATCAGCACAGCTGGAAAGTGACCCATGTTTCCATTTGAACAGCAGAGGTGGATGGGGTAGGGCAAGGAATGCAACAGGCCTTGGGAGAAAGACTGTGTTGTTAACATATCTTTCTTGACATGCTGTGGGCTCCAAAAGGCCCATCCATTCCCCAAGACACTATTCCAGTTCCCACTGTTAACAGCAGTATCATAGTTTCCATAGAGAGCCATTCAGGCTTTGTCCAAATAGATAACTAAAGCAACAGTTCTTCAAGTTTGTATCACACAGACTGTATAAAATGACTAAGATGCAAACTCATACCTTCCGGAGCAAACTGTGTTTCCATTAACTTTCTCTGTAACTTGTCAATGTCATCAGAACACAAACACTGTTCTTGTCACCCCACGTGACATACTAGTCACCCCAAGTCTTGACTATGTTCCAGTCTCTAGTTTGTTACCATCTTCCCCACGTTTAACTGCATATCACAGAGGACAGACACAGTTTCCCTCACACAGCTTTCTCTCCAAGACTATCTATCTCTTCCGTGATGTTTGCACGAGGGACGAAAAGGCGGCATGCCAGCCCCATGGGCGTGACAAACCCACACCCAGCCCAGTGCACTCTCCAAACAGCCCGTCCGGAAGTGGGAGCATCTCTGTCCAAATCCCTGTCCTCGGGGAAGTCAGATGCACTCCTGCTCTCAGACCAGCAGTGACACTTGGCCTGGCTCCTTGATCTTACACCTCATCCCCCAGCCCTCCTCCACAAAGAGGTACCTCCATAGAAGCACTATTCATTCACCAACAGCGTTGCCTTGATGATGTTCTTTCTTTAATAATTTAACTCTTTTTGTAACCTAGATTCTCCTCATGTGGGTAGTTGGTGGCAAAGGTATAGATCTCACAGATGAGTTATAACCTGGATTCCTATGGCTCATCCATTTGTGGACTCAGGTACCTCCCTTGTCTGCCCTTCACAGGAAAGTCCAGGAAGGTGAGGACTTTGCTTTCCTCCCCATCTCTGAGCTGCTCTGAGCCAGCCTGTTGCCCGGCTGTGTGTCAGCGGGCTTCCTTGCTCCCTTTCTCAGCCTCCTTCTACACATATGTGTAGTAACTGCATGTATGTCTTATTCCCTCATATACTTCCTACTCCTAATTTTAAAGTGTCCATGAAAACAGCAAGTTCCTTAACTATAATTCACCAAGTTTTCTCAGAATGAAAATAGCACTTTTACCCCAATAATTATTTGCTTAACAAATGAAATTATTCATCTTGAACTGGCTGATACCTCCTTGGTGCTTTATGGTCGTTACAACAAAGAACTTGTACTGGTGTGATCACACTACCAATAGTGAGGAAGATTATACTTTACTAGTTAAAACATTAGTAAAATGTTATTATATTTCTACAAAGAATCCACCATGCACACATGTGGTGAACTATACATAATATACACCAGAGATACTCTGGCCTTGCAGTTTGACCCACTGGAGACTAAGTCCCACTGGGAAAGCTAATAGACTTCGCTCTATGCCTCAGCTTTCTGTTTGTAAAATAATGGACAATTGTTGGACTCACACAATGAGAGTGCAGTGTGAATTGAATGGAATAACACATAGAGCAAACTGATCAGGCCTCCTGGCATGGTTAGGGGGTTACTAAATGATTTTTCTTAGTAAAATTACTGTTAGTCATGAAACCAATAATGATGTATCATTAAACACGTACCTTAAGGTTTATTCTAACTTTTCTCAAAACCTTCTGATTACTAAATGCTGAATTTACATATAGGATGTAAGCCAATGCAAATTTACCAAAATTCATTGAAAGATGAGTTTACAATTTATCAGGTAGAATAAAGGGACAGAAGAGGGCAATGGAGGAGACGACAGGAGAATGGTGAGCAAGGCGGAACCAAACAAGAGTTACAAGAAGACTGCGTGTGACTTGGAGGAATGTGTTGTAGGGGATATTTTACATTACACTACAAGAGGCAGGCATCGTTCTGTGGTCAGTGAAGAGCATCATAGTATATTAAGCAAAGAAGTAAAAAAACAAATCTTAGGTAGGTGCTATGGACTAAGTGTTTGCTTTTCCACAGGAGCAGGTGGGCCACAACAATGGTGGCCTGAGCTGGTGAATGCTCAAGGATGGATGGAGATGTCTAGATGATGGATGGATGGATGGGTGGATCGATGAATGGATAGCTGATAGATGGATATGCATTTAGGAATCTGCTGCTATAAAGGCTGTGCAGTCCACAGTTTGTTGTAAATTCCATGTAATCAACTGATTCTCACAAAATGATTTTGATTTTTACTTAACTTTTGTATCCACAGTCTTTGTTTCCAATTAATGACCAGGACCTTAATATCCTGGTTAATACTTTCACTGAAATTAATGAGTATGAGCCAGGAATCATCAGGAAACTATGGCTGTCTGGCCAAACCTGTCAGCACACAGCCCTTAAACTAAGAGTGACTTCCACAATCGTGGAAGGTGTGTGAGGAAAAGACAACAGTTTAAAAAACAAGACAAGAAGTCCAAAAAGAATGTGTAACCCAGACTGTATGTGACTCTTAAGAGTTTAAAATACCTACTAACTGACCTTCACAGAAAAGGTTTGCTGACCCCTGAGTCAGATCGAAGTGAAACAGTGAAGGATGTCAGAACTTCATGAATATATCAACAACCTGAATGACATCTTTGCTAATCAGATAAGGTCCTGAACAATGTAATCATATTTTATGACATTTTTGTGCTTTTCACAATATAGTGGCCACTGATGCAATACATTTTATAAAGTACAACCAGCATCATCAACACGTTCTCCATCATTTCTTGAATTCTACACAGTCAGGATAAAAAAATCAAGCTCTGATTTCTAACACTGGCCAATTCTTTTGGTATAAATCTCCCACCATGGCTGATCCCAAGCTACCAGGGTGTGGTGTCACTGAACCGAGAGTTTGGAGGCGATGTGATGCAGTTCACAGTTTTGTGGCATTTCTATCACACAGACAAAAAAGACGAAACTTTGAGAGCAAAAAAGGAGAGGAAAACGTAGAGAACTGATTAGGAAGTGATGAGCTTTGAGCTTTACCTTTGTTTTTATTACAATCTAGCAATAATTAGTTAATTACAATTCACTACTTAATTGTAAGTTTATATACTTCATTTGTTAATACAGGTTTTTAAAAAAACTGTTTTGCAACCAACTCATGAATTCCTGATGTTTTAACAATCGGCTCTCAGGGGCAGTGAGAAGAGCCACCAGCATGGGATAGGAAGCAGCCCTGAGGTGGATACAGAACACTGTCCAAGAATATCCACGGATGAGACGGGCTCTGCACCCAGCAACCGCTGCGCATCCTTCCTGCCACAGGGAAACCAATGAACAAACTCCAGCCCTTCCCTCACTCAGGCAGACATCAGACTCAGGAGAAAAAGAAGGGCAATCCAGCATTTTCTCTTCCTAGATAGAAAGACTGTTTGCTTAAGCACTGTTCACATGATCAGAGCTAAAGTGGAACCACAGACTGGTTATGGGCTGGTTTGCCCCTAAACACCACAGATCCAGAGCAGGAATAAGACAAAATTGACTACTGACAAAATAAAGAAACATATACTCCTCACATATACAAAGGGTAGACGGTGCTAAACTGTAAGCCTGTGCTAAGGGTTAAAAATGACATCATGGGGTACCCAGATGTAAAGATAAAATAAAGAAAATATAAATTCACGGTAAGCACACACTGAGCTCTCCAAAGCACCGAGAGATCTAAAACTGTCCTCAGTGCTTTAGTGAAAGAATTACTTTGATTCTCCCAACTCCATGATACAAATACTGTAATTGTATACATATCAGTACAATTGACGAGGAAACTGAGGCTTGTAAGTTAGGTGATGGTAGCATGGTGGATGTAAAACCTGTGGCTCCAAGGATTGTGTTCTTGGCCAGGAAGAACACCAGGACACTTAACCTCCCATGTAACAAGGGAGTGGAAGGGTCACCTTCAACTCAGGAACAGCAACAGGATTCAAGATCTAAGGCAATGTCCTCATAGTTACTAATTTTGTGGGAAACTGTCCGAATTCAGGTTAAAATACTTCCTTCGAAAAGTTTCCAGTTCCTAACAACTTTGTAACAACATAGTTGGAACTGACAGTCAAGTGAAAAGGCACCTTGACTCAGAGTCTGTTACAATAAAATCTGCAAGGAAACAGCTCAAGGAAAAACAGCCATCTGGGGACCAAACAGAATAATGAAGCTGAGGCTCCTTTTAGAGTGTTGCTGCTTGGAACTGATTCAGCATTTATTGTATATTTGTGGCTTCATCATCAAGCTGCCACAGAAGTTCCATCGCAGTGTCTGTGTGGGGGACATGATTTGATATTTATAAAGAAACATTCAGTCTCCAAATCTTCAGCTATTGGGATAAAAACAGATGAAGATACATCATCGTTAATAGGATCTGCAGCTATCCCCCCTGCACATCCCCACCATCATCAACCATCACCAAGACCAATGGTCCACCTGACCGTCATCACTTTAAGTGTCTAGATACAGCTGATTTACCTGTGCTGAGGACAGTTAGCATGCCGATGATAGTAACTTGATAGTGACTTGATGACGGCAAGTGCTTTGCTGACCACAGGAGCTGGGGTGGACATCTGATTGCATAGCAATCTCTGCTGTCACGTGGTTCTCGTGATAACAGGGGGTTTGTATTCACAAAGACTTCACATTTGAAATCAACAGAGTCAAGGAAGCGTGAAACATTACTGTGGCTGCTAAGCTGCGTCCTCATAGGAAGCCCCATGAGGACAAGGAACACTGGACAAGCAAAGGAACATTCTCTGGAGTCCTAAAGGTTAGAAGCGTTGCTTACTAAGTAGTAACTGTGTGCATATGAAGTCGCTTCAGTTCTACTCGACTCTTTGTGACCCTATGGATCATAGCCCACCAGGCTCCTCTGTCCATGGGATTCTCCAGGCAAAAATACTGGAGTGGGTTGCCCTGCCCTCCTCCAGGGGATCTTCCCGACCCAGAGACTGAACCCGTGTCTCATGTCTCCTGCACTGGCAGGCAGGTTCTTTACCACGAGTGCCACCTAGGAAGCCCAAGTAGTAACTATTCTTTGGTAAATTTACGCACTACAACTAACACCAGTGAGAACGACGGAGAAAAGAAGATATGAAATGGCAAAGTGCTCCTTCATTCTTCAGGACATTCTCTTATCAAAAAGCCAAAATACCTCCCTATCAAAATCCACGGCATGTTTTTGTAGGGAAAAGACAAGCAGATCCTAAAGTTCACAGGAGACTCAAAATAGCCAAAATAATCTTGAAAAAGAAAGAAAATGAAAAGAAGAAAAAGATAAAGCACGTGGGATGACTCACTTTACAATTCCAAAACTTACTGCAAAGCTTTGGTCATCAAAACAGTGTGGTGCTGGCTGAAGACAGATACATAGACCAATGAAATGGGAATGAGAATTCAGAACAGCCAAAAGGTGAAAACAACCCAAATGGCCATCAACTGGATGAGTAAAAAGTGAGTTAGAGCTACATAATGGAAAATTATTTAGCTATGAAACAGGAAATAAATTTATGTTACAAGATCAGTTAAAAAAAAAAAAGATCAGTTCACTCAGTCACGTCCGACTCTTTGCGACCCCATGGACGCAGGCACACTAGGCCTCCCTGTCCATCACCAACTCCCGGAGTTTACTCAAACTCATGTCCATCAAGTTGGTGATGCCATCCAACCATCTCATCCTCTGTCGTCCCCTTCTCCTGCCTCAGTATTTCCCAGCATCAGGGTCTCTTCAAATGAGTCATCTCTTCACAGGAGGTGGCCAAAGTATTGGAGTTTCAGCTTCAACATCAGTCCTTCCAATGAACACCCAGGACTGATCTCCTTTAGGATGGACTGGTTGGATCTCCTTGCAGTCCAAGGGACTCTCAAGAGTCTTCTCCAACACCACAGTTCAAAAGCATCAATTCTTCAGCACTCAGCTTTCTTTATAGTCCAACTCTCACATCCACACGTGACCACTGGAAAAACCATAGCCTTGACTAGACAGACCTTTGATGGCAAAGTGATGTCTCTGCTTTTTAATATGCTGTCTAGGTTGGTCACAGCTTTTCTTCCAAGAAGCAAGCGTCTTTTAATTTCATAGCTGCAGTCACTATCTGCAGTGATTTTGGAGTCCAAAAAAATTAAGTCTGTCATGGTTTCCATTGTGTCCACATCTATTTGCCATGAAGTGATGGGACTGGATGCCATGATCTTTGAGTTTTAAGCCAAACTTTTCACTCTCCTCTTTCACTTTCATCAAGAGGCTCTTTAGTTCTTCTTTGCTTTCTGCCATAAGAGTGGTGTCATCTGCATATGTGAGGTTATTGATACGTATTGAGTTATTGTTACAACATAAATGAATATTCAAAGACTAAGTGAGAGAAGTCAGACACAGTAAGTGATACAGTGTGTGACTTCACGTATATTAAATATCCAGAGGAAGGAAATTCATAAAGATAGAAAGCAGACTGGTGGTTGTCAGTGGCTGAGCGAGGGGGAAATGGAGAGTGAGTGTCTATGGGATTCAGTATTTCCATTTGGGATGATGACATGCATTTCCTAAAACTAAATAGTGGTGATGGATGCAGAACATGGTGAATGTGCTAAATGGTACATTTTAAAACAATGAAAATGGGCAGTTGTATTTTAGATGGATTTTATCACAATAAAAAGCAATAACCCTCCTACTGTGATGCTCTTATTAAACTTTATAACCTTCTTAAACCACATATGCTTTATTGTATCTTATCAAACTATGTATGAAAGTGAAAGTCAAAGTCAGTCGTGTCTGACTCTCTGTGACCCCATGGACTATACAGTCGATGGAATTCTCCAGACCAGAAACCTGGAGCAGGTAGCCTTAATCTTCTCTAGGGGATCTTCCCAGTCCAGGAATTGAACCCAGGTTTCCCTCATTGCAGGCAGATTCTTTACCAGCTGAGCCACCAGGGAAGCCCAAGAATACTGGAGTGGGTAGCCTATCCCTTCTTCAGCGGATCTTCCTGATCCAGGAATCGAACCGGGGTCTCCTGCACTGCAGGCGGATTCTTCACCAGCTGAGCTAAGACGGAAACTATATAAAAAATGTATACAGAATGAAAAACAGAAATAGCTTTATTTGCATAAATCCTATTTGTGTTTCTCAATAATTCTGAAGCAGGATGGGAATAATTCTGAGTGATAATGAAGTCTTATCTGTAAAATATCATTTTGGAAAATTTTCCTCCAATGTGATGAAATATGTATGTTTAGCCAAAAGAATGTACGTAGAGAGCAGTTCTGAATTCAGAAGTATAGTTTCTGGTCACTTAAGAATGACTCAGCAGGGGTGTTCAACTTTAACTAGCACCCTAAACACCAGACTTTACAGTTTTCAACTCAGTATCAAATAAACTACATGTTAGTCATTACGTGACTCCGATATTTCCCAGGTTACTATTTCAGTGTCTACCTTTTTTTTCTGAGTCTCATTCATCAGTACATTTTCCTTTTTTATGCTCTGACCTGTGTGCCATTAAGCATTTATAACTGCTGTCCCCAGACATGTGGAAAAATACGTACCATGTGACACATTTAGGAAAGAGATAAAACACTGCCCCTAAAAAATGATCAATTCCAATTTCAGTACTTGCCAGAGGCTTCCACACTCAACAAAAAAGAGTGAGCCTGCCCTTTCCTTGGTGCTCATGACCTCAGAAGCTGCCAGAAAAATCTATTTATCAGAGGTAGGTCTTCACAGAAAAGAACTGCCCTACAAATGCAAAATCAACAGTTTTTCATGTCCCTGCATGTTGCATACTTTATTTTAATTAACCGATTTCAATTTGTGTCTTAAACACTCTTGAAATCCAGCATTCTGTGCGCAGGCTAAGTTACGCCAATGAATCCCAAATACCTCCGTTAGTCTCAGAAGTGCTGAGGACATTTCCGTCTCATGAAAAATCAAGGAAACATAAGGCATGCATGATGGATATCGTTCCTTAAGAGTAGGTCTTGAAGAGAAATCTGTTCCTGGTACCCAGGTCTTTATTTAGCTGAAATCTATACTGAGCATCTACATTTGACTCATGACGTCATGTGTTTAAAATTCCATTATTAAGTGAAGTGAAAGTCGCTCAGTTGTGTCCGACTCTTTGCGACCCCATGAACTATACAGTCCCCGGAATCCTCCAGGCCAGAATACCAGAGTGGGTAGCCGTTCCCTTCTCCAAGGAAAGTTCCCAACCTAGGGATCAAACCCAGGTCTCTGGCATTGCAGGTGGATTCTTTACCAGCTGAGCCGCCCGGGAAGCCTAATACTGGAGTGGGTAACTGTTCCCTTCTCTGGGGGATCTTCCCAATCCAGGGGTTGAACCCAGGTCTCCCACATTGCAGGCGGATTCTTTACCAGCTGAGCCACACGGAAGCCCAAGAATACTGGAGTGGGTAGCCTATCTCTTCTCCAGCAGATCTACCTGACCCAGGAATCAAACCGGGGTCTCATACATTGCAGACAGATTCTTCATCATCTGAGCCACCGGGGAAGCTCATTATTAGGTGTGAGGGGAAAATAAACAAAGGCAAAGGCAAGCTTCCAACAAGCTAGGCTTTAGGGATGTTTCAAAATGCCATTGAAAGCAGTGCCTTTTAACTTAGAGATGCTAATGACAAATCTGCTTTTGAATCTGAAAAGGGCACTTCCTGTGTTGTCATCTTGCCAACCTCTAAACCAAGGTCAACACCTATGCAGAGCAGGCTTTCCTGAAAGTTCAAGAATGTGGTGGCAGTAATAGTAGTGGCTCTTTTTCTAGCCTATTTATGTTCATTAAACATGTATCTCACTAGAGTGTGGACTGCAAAAGTCACCTCTCTTCAAACCAGAAATAACACTGACTTAGCTAAACATTAGAATGGCTAAACAAGTGGGGAGGTGCCCCCTCCACCACTCTGGACTCAAGATGAAACCAATCCTTATAACACAAACAGTGAGCAAAAGCGCAAATGGCGAAATGACTTGTGTTCGGACTTCTTGTTTCTTTCTCTCCCCTCACTGCTTTTTACACTATTCAGACCAGGATGGTTTTCAACGTGTCTTTCTGCTATTGAAAATACAATCCAGGGACTTCCCTGGTGGCCCTGTGCTTAAGGCTCTGCGTTTCCAGTGCGGAGGGTGCGGGTTCAATCCCTGATCGGGGAACTAAGATCTCACATGCTGCAGGGTGTGGCGATAAAGTTAAAAAAAAAAAGAAGATGAAGAAAAAAAATAATCTAACAGGCAAAAAACTGGAAGACCACAAAATACATACCATACAAAATACATTCTTCTGTGAGAAGTAAATGAAGCAGAGTCAGACACTTTCCCGAGCCTCACACTTACTTCAATTACACAAGCAGCTATTCTGGCCAAGATTTACCTGAAAATGCTAGAAAACAGAACTATGCCTATTTATGGCAAGTAGACAGACTCTAACTTGGACATAGGAGAAAGTAAATTAAAAACCTGTATAAGTAATTTGTTAATATCTTGTCAAGTTAAAATTAATCAAATCTACAATTACAGTAAGAGTCATCGTTTCACAAACAGGAGGGAACAGTAACTCGGAACATGTAAAATGCTCAGTTACATTAAGTGCGGCAGTGACAGGAGCCTCTGTAAAGTGTGATCGCGAAGAACCAGGACAGCTTCACTGGCACTCTCCTGGCCGCCAACGTTCCTACCTATTCGGGATGTGTATTTTGCGGCTGTGACTTTGCTGGTTATGTGGCCTTCTCTTTTTAAAATAAAAGAATACCAATAAAAGCTTTCAATCTTTTCAAGAAGCACAGTATATTGTGAATATTAATTTATTAAACACAAAAGTGAGATGAGTTGACATCGGGCCCTACTGATGTCCTATGTTGCCCACAAACAGCCCTGCTATGGACTATTGCTACACAAATTGCTATGTAACTCTGAGATGCACTGCCAACTTCAAGATACAAACTCAAATAAAAATATTATATTGTATTTAGTCTATGTTAGGAAGACTCTACCCTTCCCAAAAGGAAATCAGTTTAACTTAACTACATGTGTCTTTTTTTTTTTTTTTTTTTTTTTACATTTAACTTATTAATTCAGCCTCCACTTGGTTAAATCCAGGGTAGGAAATAAAACTCCTTGTGTTTTCACTGTTCTTTTGCATCTTATCCCTTTGCTGGCTACATAGATGCACACTGGGTACTACACAATGCGGAGGAACCACAAAAATCCCACGGTGGGAGAAAGTTGTGCTTTGAAAACTACCTGTAAGAAAATCTGATAAAATGTGTCCCCCTTCCTCACCTTAAGTCATCCAGCAATGTTGCTACAAAACTTTTTTTTTTTTCAAATTAGCCCATTATCCACCTCCATGTTCTAAATAATCTTCATTTTTCTCAGACCGTAACAATCCATTCAGTTCTAACAAACACTATTTGATAATTCTTTAAGCAGTGTTCAGAGTTTTGGGCTGACACATGCATTGCTCTACACTGCTTCAAGTTTTTGTCTAGTGGATTTAAATGTTAGTTCCCAAAGTTGTGTCAATTTGGGACTAGAACCCATATATTCAAATCATCAAAAAATATTTTTAGATTATCACAGAAATGGGGTTAAGAAAAAAGGTATTTACAATAAAAGTGTATATTAAAATGTCTATGTGTATAATAAAATACATTTAAGCCCTAAACTAACAAAAATATGCTTTTTATTTTTATTGGATTAAAAAGACTTAGCAACATTGAGACATTTAGTACACTGGTGGCTTTAGTCTACAGTACAGTTGACAGTGAAGATAGGCAGTTACCTAGAAGATTAAGGGGTTAAAGAGTTGAGTTCAAAGAAAACAGACAAATGACATTGCAAGGAACTAAGGAGCAGAGGTGACTTCCGGGAAGCAATGAGACGCAGATATAGAGGAAATGTAAAATGGTACAGCTGGTGAGCAAGTGATGCAGCTCCCAGATAACACCATGGAGAAGATGGAGAGATGCATGGTCCGCCAGCAACACTCCAAGATACAGCCTCCCACACACACAAAAGGCCAGACACACACGGTATTTCACAGCAAGATTATGTGAGCGTGTGTGTGTGTATGTGAGAGAGAGAGAGCATGACAGAGATCCAGTATTTTCTGTTAGTACTATTATTTTAATATCACTGATTACAATCAACCCTGATTATCAGAGCAATCAGTTAAAGTAGCTTAATTTAAAAATTGGCTAAATTATGTGGAACAAAATTTATAGAACACATGCAGGAAACATTAATGTAGAACAAAAGCTGACTGTCTTCTGTTACACAGATATACTCATTGGTTCAATGTATTTCACAGGTCATGGAGCTCCTTGACATGCGCCTAACAGCCTCGTCTCATCAAACTTGTCTACTCTTAAAAATGGTTTAAGCTTTTTCTTCTTCCTCTCAAAAGGAGTTTTTGCTCTTCAATCTTGGTCTTACAAAGAGCATCTTCTAGTTAGTGTTTTTCAACAGACCTTTTCTTTTTTTTTGGTTTTATAATAAGTATATAAAAAAGTAAAAAGGTGACTTAGAATCAAGATTAAAAGAACTGTTTGGCTAAAACACGTTTGTAAAATAAGAATATAATCAGCAGCATAGGTAAAGGTTAGCATGGCTAACAGGGCATCTTTGTAAATTCTTTGCCAAGACTGAGTTAACGGTCTAATTTAAAATTTTCAAACCACATATCACTACTAAAATAAGAAAGAAAAATATTTATGCAGTGAAGAATAAGATTTTGCACGTTGGGGTGGCATGTATAGCCAGAGGATCACTCCTTCAAAGTGAACACTGTGAACAGTTTAGAAGAGTTTCAATGACTTGAACTGTAGCTAATTTGCTTACATCTGAAAGGCTCTTTTAGAACCTTTAGCAGTTAAGTTGATTTAATAGAAAATACATTTAGGAACTTTCATATGAAAAAGATTAAGATTAATGAAAAGAATTTTGAATGAATCTCTTCAAGGATGTGAATTCAAATCATCAAAAGGAGTCAGTGCATGCCTGGGTGTGTGTGTGAGAGAGAAACAGACAGAAATACAGACCCAGTCTTCATTGCCAGGCTCCACTCATGGAGAAGACACAGCAGTGTGGTTGGGAGGCATTCCCAAGGGCGCCCCCTCCCGTGACCCACCCCACCCTCTGGTGCTCACATCTGTTATGATTCTCTCCCTTTGAATATGGTTGAGACTGTGACAACTTGTCACCAAGGTACTGGGACATCAGTTCCATGCCTGTCTTGACAGACTCACTCTAGAGACTATTTGAATTCAGCCTCAGACTGAGCTGAGAGGCCACTTGCCAAGAAGCTGAGATGGGTTCTAGGACCCGAGACATCCTGCAGGATGCCAGGGCCTTTAGTCCTAATGCACAGGGAACTAGTCAGCTTTATAAGAAGGTTCTTCTCCAGTCAATTCCCCAACACAGCTCACCCTCAGCTTCACCACAGCCCTTGAGACCCTAAGTAACAGACTCAGTGATGTCACAGTCAGACTCCTGGGCCACAAAAATGGAGACATACCAAGTGTGTGCCTTAAGGGGCTATGTGGGTGATTAACTTGTTACAGAATAATCATTGTTCTTCAGCCACTCAGTCATGTCGACTCTTTGTGACCCCATGGACGGTAGCATGCCAGGATTCCCTGTCCTTCACCATCTCCCAGAGCTTGCTTAAACTCATGCCCATTGAGTTGATGATGCCATTCAACCACTAAGCAATAGAAAACTCATAAAGCCCACCCCAGAGTGATTTGTGAAAACAAGCTTATTAATCAAGGAAAACATAATTTCACACTTTTGAGTACCTGGGGACTTCTGGAAGAGAAAAGAGAGGAAAAAAAGAGGAAAGCGGTGGAATATTTTAGCAGGTTTTTGGTTACAGATATTTTATTCAGTGGGAGAACACAGCAGAGGTTGAGAGAACAGGGAAAAGTCTTTGCATTGGAATCAGTACTATGAAGAAAGCTGGGAAGCAAAAAAAAAAAAAAAAGAAAGAAAGAAAGAAAAGAAAGCGAAACGCATTTGAATAAACCCAGAGAGAAGATTTAGAGCAAGGACTTAAGTTGTAATGAAATTAGAGATAACGAAAAACAGGCTGAGATCAGGTTACAAAAATCTTGAAACTACACAACTTGAAAGAGGATCTTCATTCTTCCAGAAAAAAGCAGGTAGGCTTTTGAGAGTAGGAATGACATTACTAGGATCTTTTGGGAACAACGCTAATACATTCAAGTGCGTGAGATATCAGAAGAATGAAATACTGAAGGTAGAAACTCCAGATAGAAGACCACTGAAAGTAAAAGGTGACAGTGTTAGTCGCTCAGTCCAGTCCGACTCTTCATGACCCATGGACGGCTCCTCTGTCCATGGAATTCTCCAGTCAAGAATACTGGAGTGAGTAGCCAGTCCCGTGTACAGGGGATCTTCTGACCCAAGAATCAAATCTGGGTCTCCTGTTTTGCAGTCAAGGTCAGAATTAATGCTGGCCTGGCCAACTCAATCCATAATAAGTATCGCCCCAAAATAAAAATTATTGTGGTGGTTCTGAGAGTATTTCAACCATCACTGATGTTCATTAAGTTGTGAGTGAAAACAAAGAAATTAATGAGAAGAGTCAATTGGGTTGTTGTATATTCTGCAAGCGTGTTTCTCCATCAGATAAAGACTGATAAAAATGAATGGGCTTTGGCTAAACAATGAGTCTGACATCTACAGCCAGCCCTTCTTCCAGTTCTTGAGTAGGAGGTGAATTTGGAAGTAGGGGAAGAGAGATGCAAATAAACTGTCAAATAAAACAACAGGAATTTCCATTTTAACCACTGTTGTGCAAAAGAGCAGAAAGAAAGAAAAGCAGGGAAAGTCAAGAAAGAGAGAAATCTAAGAAACAGTTGGTGCGCTCTGTCTCGCAAACCTATGCCTGAGTCAGAAGCACTCACAGAAACTCCTACAAGAGCATTTTTGTTCTGTTTTGTAGGGTATCCATGTTCTAAGACACTAAACCTGACCTTTACATGAACAGGATTGGAGGGTGCCTAATGGAAGGCACTGGACTTACTAAACTGGAAAATGAAGATTTTAAACAATATTGGGAGAAAAACAGTGGAAAATGAGCTGAGAGCTGGCTGATGGACAGAATGGTAAAATCACTCAGGCACATGCATAATTCATTATATTCTGTGACATTCTCAGTCCCCACCGAAAGTTGTTACAGAATTCTATTTAGAAGACGGTTTCTGTATCATGTTAATCTCACTGTTCCTCCGTTAATTGGTGCTCTTCTGTGAGAAAGGAAGCACCCACCGCTAAGTGGGCCATGGGGCGCTTCCAAGCCCGGTTTGGTATTACAGGGGCTCTTCCACTTCCACTTCTGTATCACTATCGTGGTTTTTCTTTTAACATTAAAAAACATGATTGGAGTAAGATGATTTACAATGTTTCACTTGCTTCTGCTGTACAGTAAAGTGAAGCAGGTAAACACACACCTATACATACCCACTCTTTCTTTATATTCCTTTCCCATTTAGGTCATTACAGAGTGTTTAAAGAGTTCCCTGTGCTACAGAGTAGGTCCTTACAGGTTATCTTTTTTCTATAGACTAGTATGTATGTGCCAGTCTCAATCTCCCAATTTATCCCTCCCACCACCACCCCACCTGCCTTCCCCTCTAGCTATGTTGTGCTTTTATCCTTCATATTTCAGACAGTCTTTGTACCTGTGTGTTCATCCACTTTATAAGAAATGATTGTTAGTGCAAAGGGAATGGGCAAGGATATAGGCTATTTGTCTGGTTTAACAAAGATACACTTTGACAATGAAAGTGTATTGAATTCTTACCAAAGACAGTCATGGCAAGGATAATCAAAAATGTCTATTACTCACTAAAAGGTCTCTGTGAGGCATTTGAGTAAAATGATTCATTTTCATTCCTGTAATATAGCCCCTTGATAAAATTTGGGGGTCAATTAAAATTAACTTCATTAGCAAGTATGATTAAAAAAAGGTCTGACTGTGACATTTAAACAAACACAGGCACATTGCAATAGCTAAATTTACAATTATCTCCAATGTACTTTTGAAGGTTCTTAAAAATTGTGGTGTCACACAAAATTTCAAAATTAAATCACCAATTATGACATGATTAACAGTTTTGAAAACCATTTAAACTATGAAAATAAAATTTAGTTAAGCTTCAAATGTCAAGGCAACAATCTATATTCTTAAAGCTTGTAACCTAAAGTTTTTAAATTGTCACAGTAGTTTAGGGCACTATTCTAATCATATCTTCCTAGTAATAATTATGAGTTATAACAAATATAGTGACAATGCCCATTTTGAACAATAAGAAAACTACCATTTAATAAATATCTACCTAATGTCCAATCTTTACATGCTTGCAAACTAGTATCAACTCCATCTAACAGATAAGAAACTTGAAACTCAAAGATGTTGAGTTGACTTGCATGATGCTGACACCTTGATCCTAGATTTCAAGGCTTCAGAAATACGAGGAAATACCTGCTGTCATTCAGCCACCCAGCCTGTGTTCGAAAGCCACTGCAACCTCAGCTCACTAACACAGCTGGGTCACTCCAGCATCTTATTCTGAAGGCTCCTTCCCCTTTTCTCCCTGCCGGTGTTCCCCCCACCAAATCTCTTACACATCTAATCTCATCTTGAGGTCCACTTTCCAGTGGGCCAAGAACAAGCACAGTCCTTGAAACGAGAATTCGAGGGAAGGAGAGGGTGGGACGAATTGAGAAACTAACACTGACACATACACACTACCGTGTGTAATGCAGATAACAAGTGAATCTGCTGCAGAACGCAGGGGGCCAGCCTAGCGCTCTGCAGTGAGAGGGAAAAGAGGCCCCGAGGGGGTAAATATACACATACATGGATATGAAGACGTCCTGCATTGTGCGGCGGAAACCAACACAGCGTTGCAAAGCAAGTATCTTCCAACTAACAAATTAACGAATTACTATTTAAAAACAAATGAGAATTCAAACAAAATACACCTTTGCAAACAGAACTGCATCCTCCCCAAATCAGTGTGTTGAAGCACTAATACTCCCTGTAACTGTATTTAGAATATATCCGTGCATGCTCAGTCACTTCTGTCATGTCTGACTCTCTGACCCCATGGACTGTAGTCCGACAGGCTCCTCTGTTCATGGGATTTCTCAGGCAAGAATACTGGAGTGGGTTCCCATGCCTTCTGCCAGGGGATCTTCCTCACGCAGGGATCAAAGCTGCATTTCTTATGTCTCTGGCATTGATGGCACGTGGGTTCTTTACCACTGCACCACCTGGGAGATGCTTTTGAGGAGGTAAAGTTAAATGAGGCCACAAGAGTGGAGCCCTGGTCTAATAGGATTGATGTCCTTATATCAAGAGACACAAGAGAGCTTATTTTCTCTGCAGGTATCAAGGGAGAGTCATGTAAGGGTACAGAAGTCACCCATCTATAAGCCAGGAAGAGAGCTCTTGTCAGAAAGCAAATGTGCCCAAAACTGCAATATAATTAATTTCTGATGTTTAAAGCTTTCATTTTGCAGCATTTTGTTATGGCAGCCCACACAGACAGGTACATAACACATTTCCTCCTGAAGACAATCCCACAAGTTGGTAAAAAAAAAAAAAAGGTAAAATTCCTCCTCAAGTGGCACCGTATTGTCATGCAGTTCATCAACCCTTTCTGCAATGTTGAAGAAGGCAATCCATTTCAAATCCTCCAGAGTTTCTAAAAGCAGAAAGCATGTTGCTCCTACCAGTTGGCCTAGTTGGAAAGAAAATTCAGAGGATGAATGCCAAGGGCCTGAATTCTCAGGCTTAACATCATGCTTTATCTTCCTAAAATTCAACTTGGACATAAAATTGCATTTGTGATCCTCATTTTATTAGAGCCAGAAGGTAATCTTGTTTTCCTATAGAATCAGTTCCAATTGAGAAGGAAATAGAGGCAATTTTCAAATCTATGACACCCCAGGGTCTTCAGAAATGGCTTCTAGAATTACACAGCTGGAATGAGGTGGACCTACAGCTTCCTATATCATACGCCAACTCCATGTGAAGCAGCTCATTTATCAGACACAAATTTTTGCTTGTAGATGCCTCCCGTGAGAGTTTGGTCATGGACTGTAACGTGTGGGTTTTTCCATTTTTATTTTTCTCTGTATTTCCAGGCATTGCTAAGTCAGTCAGTAGCACTCTATTCTAGTGTTCAGGAGCTGCTGCAGTGAGGAAGGAAAAGAGAAGGGTTCCTACCCTGAACCAGCAACTGCTTGGGACAGAAAGTCACTGAAGACATAGCTTTGGTGTGAGTTGCACAGAATGGGGAAGATAGGCATTTATATCAAGAACGACATTAGAAGGCAGATGTAAGTAAGTGAATCTAGATCCATGCATAAGATGCAAAGGAGACTGCCTTTTGGGATTGCCATGGAGAAATATCACTGTTTCAGAAATCAGAGGTTATTTAATTCAAGTCTTGAAAGATGAAGAGAATACAGAGATTTGGGGATGAAAATAAGAGTAAGACACAAAGAAATTAAGAGGAGCAGGAAGCCAGCCTTACACTCAAGGCCTGGCAGCATCTCTGTTAGATCAGATTCATCACACTCTTCACAGGGATGACTAGGACCTGAGACGGGACTATTGCCTGTTTGTCTTGGCCCCACGGACGGTGGAACGTGTACCTTCTTTGTCCCTTGGACAGAGACTTTCAGTGAATCCCAAGAGTAAGTGTGACAACCATGCCCAGTTGGGAACCTCTAGAATCAAATGAAAACTTCAGCACAGCAGAACCCTCAGAGGGTCTCTTAGAACACAGCTTCCTGCCCCACTCCAGGTTCTGATTCAGCAGGTGTGGGACAAGGTCAGTCGACCTGCCCGTCTAACAGGCTCCCAGGCGTGGGTGATGCTGTCCTTTCGGGACCACTCTTGGGGTAGCCTTGTCGATGGCCCACAAGACAGAAAAATGAAAAGTATTATCCGAATAAGGAAATTATGAAGGGCTGTGAAGAGTAATGAGTTATAGGAAGAAAGTCTCTGAGATGCCTACTGCACTCCAAATGTGCAGAAAGGGAAACAAAAAGCACCTGCATGGTTTTAGAACTCTCTTATGAGAAAATATGAATATCCATATAAACCATTTGCTCATGTAATTCTCCATTCCACTGGGAGAAGACAGACACAGCAAACAAGCAAGGCATTTGTGGCATAGTGATAAGTGCAACGAAAAAGAAGGAAAACTTGGAAAAATTCCGAGGAATTTTGGTGAGAAAGAAACCAATGAAATGACAGGGATGTTGTTTAGTTTACTTTTCCTATCACTTTGGAAAATATGACAACATATTTTTTTTCCAATCAAACAATCTTGTGCTGTGAATAATGAAGGAGAACCTGAGAGAATGATGACCTTGAGAAGGTCAGAGGGAGTGGGTCTCCCGAGTGGGTCTGCCAATGTGCTGCTTTATAAATCAGCAATCTTAAGTTCCTATTTCTTAGAAACTGTCTGCATATTGAAAATTCTCAATAAAACCCCTGATAATATATCCTATCCATTCTTACATGCACTAAATGACTTCTCTGCTCTTATAAACGGCAAATACACATTTTGCATGTAAAACATCTTCCTTTGGAGCGTACAACAGTCATGCCATCGAAGGCAAACATGATCTACAGACTCTATTGCTGCTGCTCTTGTACCCTCGGCAGCAGTCTGGGCCCCTGACAGGTTGAGCCTTTTTTCTATGGAAATTACCAGGTTTTTCTCTCTTTCTTTTTCCATAGACTATTCTAAGCACAACAACTCAGAGAACCCTTGGTTTATACCAGCAGCAGCAATGCTATCTAAAATGTGACGGATTGAAGACCTCAGCCACCATATTAATTCAGGTAACTGAAATATGTTTTCTTTTTCAGTCTCAATTTAATTAAAACTTGAGAGTATGCAGACTGAGAAACTGCAGATTTTAGACTCTGCCACTAATTCTCATGAGACATTCTTCACACTAGTCAAAAGATACCGAGTCTAAGAAGTAACCTCATTTGGAACAAGACATTGACACAGATGAGTGACCCTGTAAAACTCTAAGACAATGTTTTCTTGCGCATACCAGAATTCACTGCCTATCTTTCTCTCCCCTGAAATATGAAAACTATTGGGTTAATTTTTTAATGTGCTTTTTAACCTAATAGTTACCTTTCACACTTTCTCTAATACTCATGTAAGAAATGGCATTAAAAAAAAGAAAGGTATGGTCTCTAACTGGAGGCGGGCATGGCAACCCACTCCAGTATTCTTGCCTAGAGAACCCCATGATCAGAAGAGCCTGGCGGGCTACCGTCCAGAGTCAGACATGACCGAAGCGATCGAGCGCGCACGTGTGCATACCTAAATGACTCGTTTCTACCTTTTTGCTCACGCTGCCATGTTGATGCTCTTGCTGCCTTATTGCCATTCCTTCAGATAACCAGAAAAAGGTCCAAGTCATTCTCTGCGGAGAGGAGAGGGTTGACAACATGCACGCTGCGAATGTGAAGGTTCACAAGTACCTAAAGCCTTTACCCTCTCAGAAGTTCTGCTAGCCCGGGGACTCCTGCCTACAAAAGAAATGCCTTTCTCTGTTTACTTCTGAGATGCTCAAAGGTCCTGAGGTTGGAGTGTTTCACCTATTTCAACAGCATCACTCAATCCCCTTTCAAGTCATAATAACAGCTGATATGTATTATGCCTGTAGTAATACATGACAGATAAAAGTTCTTTGTATGCATTATTTAACTAATCCTTACAAGCACTTAGGAGAGATGGTCATCTCTGCCTCTTAACCTTAGTTGCAGAAGAGGAAGGTGAGAATAGTAAGGTGGCCTGTCCCTGACCTGGGACACACAGCTCCTAAGTTTTGGGGTTGGGATCAAACCCATCACTACAAATGCAGAGTTAAAACTCTTGGTGTTAACTTATGCCATGACACTCTCCTATAAAAAACCTATTTTTCTCTGCCTTCAAGCTGTTTTTCCCAGCCAAAAAGTCCCTTTCTCTCTTCCTACTGAACTCTGAAAATTTCCCAAAGAGTAGAGTTTCTGATTCAAAATAATTAATACTTCTCAGAAATACACATTTGGTATTCGTGAACTACTAAGCCACTCATTCAATTCATACAGAATCCCACAGAATTTAAATGCACTTAATTTGAGGCTATTGATTTTATAGCCTGTTTTGAAACGTGTGTGTATGCTCAGTCACTCGGTCATGTCCAGCTCTTTACCACCCCATGGACTACAGACTGCCAGGCTCCTCTGTTCATGGAACTCTTCAGGCAAGAATACTGGAGTGAGTTGCCATTTTCTACTCCAGGGGATCTTCAATGACCCAGAGATCAAACCCGGGTCTCCCGCATTCCAGGCAGATTGTTTACCATCTGAGCCGCCAGGAAAGCCCATGTCAACTAAATCCTCCTAATTTTAAGTTCTAGGCATATCTGTCCTTGTGGAGTACTTACCACGCATCACAAGTATGCTGAGAACAAATGTAAGTAGGGAACAAGGACTGAGTACCTGCTCATTAGATTTGATCACTGTTCTCAACGTTGGTAGAGTCTTGGTATCATTTCTGTACGTATCAGCTTAAATTTGCCAATGGACCATCATTTTACAACTGCCTGTTTGTGCAGCTGGTGACAGGGAGGCGGGAGAGAGAGAGCGCAAGGCTGCATTTGATAAAAATCCACAGTCTCCACTGGGCAACACCAGCACAGCACCAGGCTCCTGTTCAGCACGATGACCTGGGCGGGTGGGACGGTGAGGGTGGGAGGGACGTTCAGGAGGGAGGCGATACATGCAAACATGTAGCAGAATCATTCCATTTTACAGCAGAAGCTAACGCAACACTGTAAGGCAATTATACCCCAGCAAAAATTTTAAAAATTAATAAAAATATTTTTTAAAAGATTGTATTGTTAGATGCTAACAGTGAAAAATCGTAACTGGCTCCTCCCTTCATTTATACTTTACATACTAAAAAAATAAAACACAAATTTTTAAAATTTAAATGAATTTATGGTGTAGCCAACTACTTCAGAATTTTAACTTCTGGGCCAGTCCAGTAAATGCAGGGGAGAAAGCCAGGCGAAATGCTCATGAGCTCTACATTAACTGCAGTCTCATTTTATTTTTTCATCTATAAAACACATAAAAAATACATGAAATGCATTCTTTGACCCAAGGCTTCACACTTGATCACCAATGACCGACTTATGAAATTCTAAGTGGAAACTTCTAGGAGATGATCGAATAGGTAGTGAGCATTCACTGCATTCTAGGCATATTCTTAGAAGACTCTGGATAATACGCAGACATCTGACACCACCCATAAATATTCAGGGGAGGTACAACCATTAGCAGTTTACAAATGTGTGCCTACATCCATGTGACCTCCAGACATCTGGACCAGAAGGTGGGGAAGAGGGGTGATATTAACTAAACAGAAAACAGGAGTCTGGGATTGGGATAAATACTGGGACAAGTACTCAATTTTGAACATAAGAAGTTAGAAGTGTAAGGCCATCAGAATGGTGGCATCTGGAGCTGAGAAGAAAGATCTAAATATGATTTGGGAATTGTCAGAGCAGGTGAAGGTAGATGCAGTGGGGAAAGGGGGACCTTCCAGGGAAGATGGGTGGGACGAGAAGAGTTAAGCTCGAAGCCTTGGCTCATGACTTTAGGCCACAGCCTTCCAGGAAACCAAGGACCAGGGGCTGGAGAGACAGGAGAAGGAAACAAGAGTCTCCCATTCCTGTAATTTGATAGCTTCACACACCAGAGCACATCTGGCCATTTCTTTGGCCGTTCCCTGAACAGTGGACTGAAAGTTTACCTGCCCAGGAGAAGAATTCCAAACAGCAGCAGGAGGAAATCAATGCAGTGGATGGTTCAGCTCATTTTACCATCAGAGATAAGCTTGAGGGGCGATATGTATAGTGCTCTCATCACAAAAGAAGAAAATCTAATTAACAGTATTAAGGGAGTGGGGGAGGAAACTTTTGAGGTGATAGATGTTTATGGCCCAGATTCTGGTGATGTTTTCTCAGATATCCATTTATCTCCAAACTCATCAAGGTGCTACATTAAATAGGTACGACAATTGTATGTCACTCTTATCTCAACAAAGTAATTTTTTAAAATAAGAAATTAACTTGAGACAGTGTTGTGAACAAAAAACAATGAATTCTTCTAAGATTCAATATCCTCACACACACAAAGGGGAGAACATTCTTGTACCTGCTGAATACAGTTGTTGAAAGACTAAGTGACTAAAATCAAATAAAGCACAAACACTGTTGAAAACATCTGTAGAATGCCAAACAGCAAACGCATAATGAAGTCAATCCACTGCTGTTTACATTACTTTTAGTCAAAACATATTGTGGACTACTTAGTAAAAACTGGTATCTAGGAGTAGCAATTCTAACAGAGGGATTGCATTCCCATTTAAATATTTTCTGCATATAGAGAAAATTTCTCTTTCTCTCTCTTTCTCTCTCTAACATGGTATAATTCAAAGAGTTAAATTAAAGCCCCTAAAACAATTTAGAAAAAAATTTGCTTTCTAGATGGAAAAGAATTATTGAGCACATTTTAGATTGATGGAATATATTAAAATGACAGATTACACACTAAAAAATCACCATCTCCCTGAAGAGAACAAAAAAGCGTCAAAGGCACTAAATTTACACTTACAAAAAGGCAACATTTAGAATGTTAAACAGAAACCTATGAATTGCTTGTTAATGAGATGCCGTAAACCTTAGCACATACAACATGTTGTCCTTTGACAAAATATATTTGATCCCTTATACTCAGCAAGCCTCGGGGCTTCCCAGGTGGTTCTAGTGCTAAACAACCTGCGTCCCAGTGCAGGAGACATAAAAGACCCAGGTCTGATCCCTGGGTTGGAAGATTCCCCTGGAGGAGGGCATGACAGCCCACTCCAGTATTCTTGCCTGGAGAATCCCATGGACAGAGGAGCCTGGTGGGTACGGTTCATAGGGTCAAAAAGAGTTGGACACAGCTGAAGCAACTTAGCACACACCCACTCAGTAGGCCAATGAAAGAACTTGAGACTAAGTGATAAAATAATTTAAGCAAATACACACTCTGCAAAGCTTTTCAAATAATTCAAATGGAAAGTTTTTTCCTTATGGAAACATTTTTTGGTGTCGCAATACTATAAACATATACATTAAAGTATGTGGGTAGCTTAAAAATAAATAAAAGTATGACTACTATGACTATATGAATACTGTGACAAACCTAGACAGTGAATTAAAAGGGAAGAGGCATCATTTTGCCAAGGAGGGTCCATATAGTCAAAGCTATGGTTTTTCCAGTACTCATGTACAGATGTGAGAGTTGAAACATGAGGAAGGTTAAGTGCTGAAGAATTAACTGATGCTTTTGGATTGTGGTGCTGGAGAAGACTCTTGAGAGTCCCTTGGACTGAAAGGAGATCCAATGAGTTCATCCCAAAGGAAATCAACCCTGAATATCCCCTGGAAGGGCTGATGCTGAAGCTGAACCTCCAATGCTTTGGCCACCTGATGCAAAGAGCCAACTCACCGGAAAAGACCCTGATGCTGGGAAACACTGAAGGCAAAAGGAGACGAGGGTAGCAGAAGATGAGATGGTTGGATGGCATCACCAACTCAATGGACATGAGTTTGAGCAAACTCTGGAAGGCAGTAAAGGACAGGGGACCCTGGTGTGCTGCGGTCCATGGGGTTGCCAAGAGTAAACCATGACTTTGGGACAACAAAAGTTCACATACTGAATACCCTCAATGTGAAATCAGGATTTGTGAGCCTTTGGGATGTAATTAGGTTTGGATGAGGCCACGAGGATAGAGCCCTTGTGATGGGATTCGTACCCTTGTAAGAAAAAAGACAGGAGTCTCTTTCTCTCTCTCCATCATGGGAGGACACAGTAAGAAAGCAGCCACCTATCAGCCAGGAAGAGAGCCCTTAACAAGAACTGAATCAGCCAGCATCTCAATCTTATACGTTCCAGCCTCCAGAACTATGAGAAAGTAATGTCTATTGTTGAAGCCATCAGGTCCAGAGTATTTTGTTAGAGCAATCATAGCTAAGACACAGAAATTTTTATTTACATTGCAGTAATATACCTAAAATGTGTATCACTGACTACAAATCAAAACTCTGGCTGAATTTGAAGCCATTCAACTATTTCTTCATCTTTTGATGGCAATAGTGACCTTAGTTAATGAACACTATCTCTGTTTGCATTAGTAACAGAAACTCTTTCCTGGGACAAGGAAATTTATATAAGTTGTATTTGAGGACATTTGTCTCCAAGGATCTTCAGAAACTGATTGCGTTGCTTCGCCCCTAAAGAATAAACATGGTGGGGGCTTCCCTGGTGGCTCAGAGGTAGAGAATCTGCCTGCCAATGTAAGAGACGTGAGTTAGATCCCAGGTCTGGGGAGATCCCACATCGTGAAGTGAAAGTCGCTCAGTCGTGCCCGACTCTGCGACCCCATGGACTACACAGCCTATGCAATTCTCCAAGCCAGAATACTGGAGTGGGTAGCCTTTCCCTTCTCCAGCGGATCTTCCTGACCCAGGAATTGAACCGGGGTCTCTCACATGCCATGGTGCAAAAAGCCCGTCCTGCCACAACTACTGAGCCGGTGCTCTAGGGTCCGCACCCTGCAACAAGAGAAGCCACGGCAGTGAGGAGCCCATAGACCAGAACTAGATGGTAGCTCCAGCTCGCCACAACCAGAGAAAAGTCTGAGCAGCAATGAAGATTCAGCACTGTCAAAAATAAACAAATAATTTTTATAATAAATAAATAAAGGTATCTCTAGTCAAAGCTATAGTTTTTTCCAGTGGTCATATACGGATTGTGAGAGTTGGACCATAAAGAAAGCTGAGCACTGCAGAGTTGATACTTTTGAACTGTGGAGCTGGAGAAGACTCTTGAGAGTCCCTTGGACTGCAAGGAGATCCAACCAGTCCATCCTAAAGGAGATCCGTCCTGGGTGCTCATTGGAAGGACTGACGCTGAAGCTGAAACTCCAATACTTTGGCCACCTCATGCGAAGAGTTGATTCATTGGAAAAGACCCTGATGCTGGGAAAGACTGAAGGCAGGAGGAGAAGGGGACGACAGAGGATGAGATGGTTGAATGGCATCACTGATTCAATGGACAGGAG
This sequence comes from Hydropotes inermis, assembly GCA_020226075.1. Taxonomy (NCBI): domain Eukaryota; kingdom Metazoa; phylum Chordata; class Mammalia; order Artiodactyla; family Cervidae; genus Hydropotes; species Hydropotes inermis. Next base: position 78,043,180 of record CM035276.1, on the reverse strand, counting down.
TTTGAGTCAACTCTGGGAGTTGGTGATGGACATGGAGGCCTGGTGTGCTGCAGTCCATGGGGTCACAAAGAGTCTGACACGACTAAGTAACTGAACTGAACTTATAGCATAGGGAACTGTATTCAATATCTTATAATAAACCAGAATGCAAAAGAATATGTTATATGTTATACATATATATATAATTATATACTTATATAATTCATATATGTACCCTTTGAAGTATACCTGGAACTAACACAACATTATAAATCAACTATACTTCAATTGATCAAAAAAAAAAAAACTCCTCTAGAGAGCTCTCTATATTCTCTGGGCCCATTTCTGTTTTCCCACTCTGTTAGAACTCATACCTTTAAGATTTCTGCTTCTTACAATTCACCAAACCAATCATCTCCATATTTCTAAGCTTGATGGTCAAGACCCAGCCTTTATCCCACTGGACTGAGCAGAAGAATTTGGAATAGTTGATTACTCATCCTCCTTGAAAATTTCTCATTATTTGACTCCAAGAAAAGCACCCTTATCTCATTTTTCTCCCTTCTTCTGGGGGCTTTTTCTCATTTCACTCAACTCTTAATACTGGAATTCCTTGGGACCCAGTCCTTGTACCCCTATAATTTTATCTACACTCATTCCCTAAGTGATATTGTAATATCATTGGGCTTTCAATACCACCTATACGTTCATCTATATCAAGTTTACATCTCCAGCCAGCACAACACCCCCTCTTATTCTGACTTCGTAGAGGCACCCCTAACTCACTTAATAGCATTTCATTTTTTCTGATTGTTCAGGGCAGAACAAAGGATGTTGAGGTTATCCTTGAGCTTCTCAGTCCCCATGGCAGGTAGGATTTTGCTTCTATGAATTACACCCTCTGATATTATGCATGTGAATATGTTATATGATCTGGGGACAGAGAATTAAGAGTGCTGATGAGCTGACCTTAAAATAGGGCCATTTCCCTGAATTCTATTATACAGACGAGCCCAATGCAATCACAGGGCCCCTAAAAGAAGAAGAGGAGGGCAAAACATCTGGTCAGAGAGATGTGAGCAAGGACAGAAAAGAAATAAGAGGAATTTGAAGCTTGAGAGGCAAGGCTCAACCTGCCGCTGCTGATTCTGACAATGGAAGAGGAGGCTAAGGTTTCAGGGATGGAGATGGCTTCCAGAAACTGAAAAAGTTCTGCAAACAGACTACCCGATAGAAACTCCAAGAAGGGAACAGCCCTGATGATGACCTTGATGTCAGCCCACTGGGACCCACACCAGACGTCTGTCCTATGGAACCATATGATAATTGCTGAGATTATTTTCATCAGCTAAATTTGCAGCAACTTGTTATGGCAGTGATGGGAAATTATTATATTCCCTGTCACCAGTTCATCAGCATTTCCTGTCAGCTCTATTCTAAAAATGTATCCCCAAATTGACTTTCTCACCACATCCTTGTTCCATTTTGGTCCAAGCCCCCATCATCTCTCACTGGGTTTATCAATAGAACCTCCCAACCAATTCCCCCGCCTTTGCCCTGGAAATCCTTCCATGAGTTCAAAATGCAGCAGCCAAGCCAGTTCTGGTAACTCACAAGGGACAGCAGGTCTCTCTTCTGCTCAGATTCTCCAACGGCTTCCGCAGGCACGGGACATGACAGCCAGAGGCCATCCCACAACCCTCCGAGTCCCCAAGGGGTCTGGCTCCTCTCCTTCTGTCTCCCCACTTATTCATCTGCTCCCACCACTGGCTGCTTTATCAAGCTGGGATGCTCCCCGTCTCTGTACTCACCTGACATTCGCCTTCCCTCATATACCTTCAGGAGGCAACTGTGGACTCCTCAGCATTTATCACTATCTGCATACTACGCGGGGCTTCCCAGGTGGTGCTAGTGGTAAAGAACCCGCGTGCCAATGCAGGAGCCGCAGAAGACGCAGGTTCAATCCCTGGGTCGGGAGGATCTCCTGGAGGAGGGCGTGGCCACTCACTCCAGTACTCTGGCCTAGAGAATCCCCATGGACAGAGGAGCCTGGTGGGCTACAGGCCATGGGGTCACACAGTCAGACTTGACTGACAGCTCCTTTCAGACAGACCTGCGTGTGTGGGACTCTCGGTTCTCTGCAGCTGGTCACTGGCACTGCTGCTCAAGGCAGTGATTTATTCTTTTCCTTCATCCAAGTATCTAAGAGCTTCCCTGGTGGCTCAGATGGTAGAGCGTCTGCCTACAATGTGGGAGACCCGGGTTCAATCCCTGGGTCAGGAAGATCTCCTGGAGAAGCAAATGGCAACACACTCCAGTACTCTCGCCTGGAAGATCCCACGGATGGAGGAGCCTGGTAGGCTGCAGTCCATGGGGTCGCAAAGAGTCGAACACGACTGAGCAACTTCACTTCAAATTCAGAGTCACTCAAAAAATCACAGCCACCAAAAAACTTTGCCCACTCTGCCACCTCCATCAGACTTCATTTTCAGTCACTGCTTTCTATTTTACTGATTTTTTTCCCTCTTTTTCTACTTAGATTGGAGTTTTTCTGAAGATAGGATTCATCTCTCTCACTGCTTTTTGACTACCCAAGTGACAGCATAGTTCCACATTTATAGCAACTCTTTAAAAGTATTAAATCAGAGTTTATGGTTCCAATGTTTTCACAAATTATAGTACCTAACATATTAGCATTTCCTCTTTTCTCTGGGTTTATTATTTTACTCTGCTTAATCTCTTGTTAACAGTAACTTAGATATTATTTTTTTTCCTGTAGCTATTTTACACAGAGGGCTTCCCTGGTAGCTCAGTAGTATAGAACTCAACTACCAAGGAAGAGATACAAGTTTGATCCCTGGATCAGGAAGATATCCTGGAAAAGGAAATGGAAACCCAGTCCAGTATTCTTGCTGACAAAGTCCCATGGACAGAGGAGCCTGGAAGTCTACAGTTCATGGGGTCACAAGAGATATGCCTCAGCAATTAAATAATTTTACACAGAAGGCTTTACAACTTTGCAAATACTTCCTTGCTGTTTCTTTACTTTAAAATCAACATACGGTTTAAATCCACCTGCATTCCAATTTAGGAATTCTCTGCCAGCACCTGCTGGGTAAACTTGGAAAAATCACTCACTCTTTCCCTTCACACCCATGGAGGGTACTGGGAGGGGCAGGTGGGTATGCTGAAACGGACAAGACAGTCCTTTGTTCCTTTATGTACATATAGCTTCACAGAGGAGATGGCCATTCAAAGAAGAGCTTTACATGAGAAAAGAATAATAAAATGGGAGGTGAAAGTGGTCTGGGACAGCCTTCTATAAGATTTGATACCTTGACTGACTCTCAGTTCCTTCATGTGTAAAATAAGAGATTCGACTAGACAATTTCTTAGGTCCTTCCCAGCTAGGAGATTCTTTGTCACTCACCAAAAAAAAAAAAAAAAAAAATCTCATAACTTCTCTGAGTCTTCTAGTTTGACTATCAAGCCCACACAAAACCATAAAAAGAACTGCTTTAGTCTTCTTATTACTGCTATTATTGTATACGATGAACCGTCAGTCTTATAAGATCCACAATTCCTCTTTGAAAGCTTTGGAGCCATGAATGTTACTAATTTCTCCAGATTGGACAGGTTAAAATTGTAAGTAATTCAAGGGACAGTTCTCCCACTAAACAAGTTACACTCTCCCTGCCCCCTACCGCCTTCCACCCACAAAAAAGAAAAAGAAAAGAAAAAAAAAAACTTGTTTTCCAGATATTTTTATATTGAAATGTAATTAATGGATCATGAGTCTGTAATCTTTGTATGCCTGCTTTAGATTAATTCAACCAGTAATTTTAGAGCCAATCAAGATAAATTAATTTATATTTGATCCTTTGAAGCTTTCTACATTTAAACCTAAAGCTGGAGAGTTTCCCTCACATTGGAACTTTGGAAAGTAGACTGTAAATCAAACAAAAACATCATATAAAAGAATACACAGAAATTGAGAAACTTTATAGTACTGTAAGGGCAACCAAAATTTTAAGTGTATATTCTTAATAAAATGTGATACTAAAAGTCAACCAACTTTAAAGGATAAGACAATTGATTCTATCCTGTGAGTTTTGGAGGTAAGTGACTTTCACTACTATATCTATCCCGCTATAAGATGATAATAAATTTTGTAACACAATCTCATTAGCAACAGGAACAATTTCATTGGGAAAAATTTTCATTAACAATTTGAACAATTTGCAAGGAAATCACTTGATTTCCAGGTAGATAATTTTTTTTTTAACACATGACAATTTTACTAAAATTTTGCCTTTTTTCATCTTTACCAAGAGACTTGGGACCTTTACCTATGTTCACTGAAGAAAGCTGTTTTTTTCCTTGAATATTTCATGCAGCTAAAAGAAAACCTCTCATATTTAAAAGCAATTCTATCTCGCACTTCTCCGCCAAAAACAACAGACAACAAACACGAAACACCACATCGGAAAACGACTGTCTCGTCGTTACCTTCTCTGTCATCATGGTGGATGATGGCATCCTGTACCATGTCTGCAAGACCAAAGCGAACCTTCTGGTTTTTCCTGTGCTCCCGCTTCTTGAGGAGCCCCTCCCGCTTCTGAAAGGCTTTCTCTCGCTCATAGTACGCTTTGACTTGCTCGCAGCGCATGCGTTTCACCAGCCGCTGCCGTTGGCCCAGGGGGAGGGACTCCAGCAAGCACTGGTCAATTTCCATTTCATGGGATCGGAAAACGTTACATAGCTGAAAGCAACCTGAAATAAACACAGTGCAAAAGTCAGCAGACCCATCGCTACAGCCAAGACAACAGCGCTGCAAGCATCACCCGCCATTCAAGTTGGAAACCCATTCGGTCCTCTTTGTCTTCAACAACTAATGCAAACCCTTTTAGAGATTCCCGGAAAAGCAAAGCGAGTGGATGTCTTACTCAAGACTGCAAGAGGGACTTCCCTGGTGGTCCAGTGATTAGGACTCTGTGCTTCCACTGCATGCGGCAGGGGTTGATCCCTGGAACTAAGATTCCACATGCTGTGGGGCATGGCCAAAAATAAACAAAAATGAAAACTGATGCAAAAAATTCATGATGAGCAAAAAATCAAAACTAAAGAAAAAAAAGACTGCATAGTAGTTAAACAGATGACATAATGAGATATCAGTTCAACTCAGTTCAGTCGCTCAGTCAGGTCTGACTCTTTGCGACCCCATGGACTGCGGCACACCAGGCCTCCCTGTCCATCACCAACTCCTGGAGTTCACCCAAACTTATGTCCATCGAGTCGGCGATGCCATCCAACCATCTCATCCTCTATTGTCCCCTTCTCCTCCTGCCCTCAGTCTTTCCCAGCATCAGGGTCTTTTCAAATGAGATATAGATATGTAGTTTTGCTCAACATAATCACTAACAATCCATCCTTTCCTGTTTCTTTAAATCCCTACCAAAGGTTTAAATATTTTATTTCAGCATTAAGCTCCTTTGTCATTGAATAATGCCAACTAAACCCTACATGTTAAATTTTGGCAGAAAGCCATTCCAGGTCTTTGCAAACATCCTTATAAAACTGTACTAATGACTCTGCTGATCTAATGTAATAGAACATATGGTGGTGGTGGTTTAGTTGCTAAGTCATACACAACCCTTGCGACGCCATGCACTGTAGCCCATAAGGCTCCTCTGTTCATGGGATTCTCCAGGCAAGAATACTGGAGTGGGTTGCCATTTCCTTCTCCAAATAGAACATATCAATCAGTTCAGTCAGTTCAGTTGCTTAGTCGTGTCTGATTCTTTATGAGAGCCGAGTAGAACAGATGCGTGCTATCAATTCTCTGTTTGACACAGTGACTATTTTCCAGTGATTTATTACTGACCCCTTTTCCTTGTCATTAGTGACATTCATTTCTAAAAGACCTAACGATGGTTCAGAATAAAGATTGTGCAATGGAAGACAGATTTTTCTCTTGGCAACTCAAAATCATGGATGGAACTGTTGTCAAATCTTTATCTTATTAATATAATGGTTAGCAAAAGTGAGTTCTCTGTCCTGGACCTGAACATCATCCCTTTCTATTTCCTATAAACATGACCCAAAACACCTATAATGGATTATACAAACATGTGTCAAAGTCTCTGTCTTTTTAATGCAGTGATTAGCAAAATGAGTTCTCTGTCCTGGACCTGAAAACCATCCCTTTCTATTTCCTATAAACACCACGCAAAACACCTGTAATGGATTGTACAAATTTGTATTGAAACCAGACAAAAGCTTGTAGGATTCTTCTAGGTTAAAAAAAAAAAAAAAAAAAACCACCTTCATTGATCCCTGGTTTCTTGTTTGTAGGAAAAAGGTTTCAGCCTCCTAGACCTGCCTTGAGTTCAAAAGGGCAGATTCAAACAGCCACAAATTAGAGGAGTGAAGGAAATGCAGAAACAAGTCAGAAACAGCAGTGCAAGGATGGGGCAGAGACCTGGCAAAGTATGTATCTCCTGAAGGGGTGCAGAGAACACTCTGACACAGATCTCTGAGTTCTTCTATAGGTACTAAGGCCCTCTTCAATAGGGACGATGGTAACTTCAGGCTGAACACAAGCAAGCGGACCCCAGATTGGCTGGAACCAGAAGGCTGATGATTGAGATTGCCAAACACTATCCTGTTACCTCCACACCAACTGATCAGAGGAAGGTCACGTACCCTGCAGACCTCCCTGCCAATTTTGTCTATAAAAACTATGCCCTGAAACCCATCAGTGAGTTCAGGTCTTGTGAGCACAAGCCACCCATTCTCCTTGCTTGGCCCTGAAACTGGGAGCTTGTTTGGGCTTACTGTTCACCAGGCACACAAACTTGGATTTGACACTAGCATATCTACCATGACATTAAAATTTTACTATTGGCAGAAAGTAAACGTTAGACTGCTGAAAATTCTCAAATGTGGCTTGCAAAGACAGGTTCAGGTAACTGTTTATAGGTTTTTCTCTTAAGATATTTATGATGTAAGTCTCAGGAAAGTTAAAGTAACTGCATGCACAAATATGTGGCTGATCATAAGTCACATCTGGGAAGATCATACCATAAAGGTTTACTTCATCTTTGAAAAAATACGGTATTTCTCTGACAGTATGGAAAACTGTGACAAAGCTACTTTCATTTTTATTTCGGTGACACTCTGCAAAACTTTATTCTCATACACTCCAGGCATAACCATCCCTGCTATTCAGGAAAAGAAAGACAAGTTGAAAGAGGCTGTGACTTGTCCAAGACCAAAGAGATGATATTATGACAGTCAGAAATGTTCCATAGAGGCTCAAGACAGAAACAAAATAAATGACAAGTGATTCCTGAAAGCCAGGTTTTATGTATATTATTATACATGTACACATATGCACAAGGGAGAGAAGCAGAGATGGGGAGGTGTGTTTTTGTTGTCTGTTAGCAATGACAAAAGAACCGTCTGTTTTAATAAAATGCTTCATAAGTCTTTGCAAGAGTGGTGTTAGAAGCATCAAATAGCTACACACAAAACATTCCCTTTCCAATGACCCAAACACAAAAGGACACCAGGGGTTCTGAAATTATGACAAGTGGCTCTCCAGTATGTCTGTTTGATAAAAGCCATGATCACGGCCACAGACAGATTGCCTGTGAGGGCTCATGAATAATGGACAGGAGCTATCCTCTGCCTTCAAACCTGTTTAGAGGACATTGCCAGGTTTGATTTATTAACTTAGATGCTCAGGACACTCTGACTTCCTGTGACTCTGCCAGTTTGTCAGTGGGGGCCCAGCGAATCATGGGAGCCACAGAAAAACCTAAAGAAGTAAAACAAACGACATGGCAGAGAGCCCTGCGCTTATCAGCACGCAGTTCAAGGGGGAGGTTAATCTAATAAGCGCACAGTCCTATGATTTTTCACTCTTAAAGAAGGGTCTCATGGTGAAATTTTCAATTAACAGTTGAGGAATCTGTGGATAAAGCAGATGATTCATTGAACACTCCCCACTGTCAAAAAAAAAAGGGGCACAAAGGGTTGTTCCTAAATGAATTATTCCCATATGATTTGGAAAAGCACAAGCCGGGGCTGTCAAATTTCAAACCCATACATGTACAAAATATTGCTTTTTTAACACCTTGTTGTTAAATAATTCGCCATGCTTTGATTTTAAAGGGTCTAAAGTTTGACTTATTTTATATTGCTGAAAATATACTGGGCACCGCAACTTTCTTTTTAGCTAATTATGGGTGGATCCCCTTTGTCATGTGTATGCGATACATGAATCTGTGAGATAGACACTAAAAATAGAGTTATGGAAGGCATAGTGGTGAGGCAGTCTACTGAAAATCTATGCAACTTCGTCACCAGGGCATTCAGAATAACAATACCTAATTCTTCACGTGATAATCTGAAGCGCCCAGGCAGAGGACAGGAGTCTAAACTGGGCCAGGCTGGTTTTCTCCTGGGACAGGAGTCCTGAGCAGGCACTGATTTCCAGTTGTGCAATGGGGTTGACAAGGTAGTCTGCCCACCTACTGAATCAGGGGCTCTTGCCTGATAAATATCCCAATTCTTTCCCCATCATTTTAACTCTCTTTGCCTAGAAAAAAACACACGTGAACCACCACAACTTCAGTGTTCTACAGACCTCTTTCTCCCAATAATACAGGAGTTTATTGGTATGACAAAGACACATGCTGTATTGTAACAGGGCATATTTTCATTCTCACGCAAACTGACTACCTGAAACCAGTTTTGTCGTCCTTTAGACATGTGAGTGGACTTCATGTGCCAAGGGGTGGGCAAGTAGGGAGGGCTGGGGAGGAGATTCATATATACATGTATACATGTACATATATATATGTACATATACATGTATATGGCGACCTAGAAATTCTAGATAAAAATGTACAGAGAGCCACAGCCAGAAGTCCCTGCTCAGCAAATGTGCATCTCCATATGACAAAAACTCAGATCCAGCAGACAAAATACGTTAAGGAAAAAAGCCAAGATTTATATTCAGAAATAAATATGTAACATCTACTAAAAATTAGTAGCCCCATGCTTTGGTTTTGGTGGGCACCATATAATGTACTGATTTCAGGACTTTATACTGTTCAGTTCAGTCACTCAGTTGTGTCCGACTCTTCACAACCCCATGTACCGCACCACATCGGGCCTCCCTGTCCATCACCAACTCCCGGAGCTTACCCAAACCCATGTCCATCGAGTCAGTGATGCCATCCAGCCATCTCACCCTCTGTCGTCCCCTTCTCCTCCTGCCCCCAATCCTTGCCAGCATTAGGGTCTTTTCCAATGAGTCAACTTTTTGCATGAGGTGGCCAAAGAATTGGAGTTTCAGCTTCAGCATCAGTCCCTCCAATGAACACCCAGGACTGATCTCCTTGAGGATGGACTGGTTGGACCTCCTTGCAGGCCAAGGGACTTGCAAGAGTCTTCTCCAACAGCACAGTTCAAAAGCATCAATTTTCGGCACTCAGCTTTAATCACATCCATACATGACTACTGGAAAAACCATAGCCTTGACTAGATGGACCTTTGTTGGCAGAGCAATGTCTCTGCTTTTTAATATGCTGTCTAGTTGGTCATAACATTCCTTCCAAAGAGTAAGTGTCTTTTTATTTCATGGCTGCAATCACCATCTGCAGTGATTTTAGAGCCGAAAAAAATAAAATCTGACAGTTTCCACTGTTTCCCCAATTATTTCCCATGAAGTGATGAGACCAGATGCCATGATCTTAGTTTTCTGAATGCTGAGCTTTAGGCCAACTTTTTCACTCTCCACCTTCACTTTCATCAAGAGGCTTTTTAGTTCCTCTTCACTTTCTGCCATAAGGGTGGTGTCATCTGCATATCTGAGGTTAATGCTATTTCTCCCAGCAATCTTGATTCCAGCTTGTGCTTCTTCCAGCCCAGCTCATGATGTACTCTGCATATAAGTTAAATAAGCAGGGTGACAATATACAGCCTTGACGTACACCTTTTCCTATTTGGAACCAGTCTGTTGGTCCATGTACAGTTCTAACTGTTGCTTCCTGACCTGCATATAGGTTTCTCAAGAGGCAGGTCAGGTGGTCTGGTACGCCCATCTGTTTCAGAATTTTCCACAGTTTGTTGTGATCCACACAGTCAAAGGTTTTGGCATAGTCAATAAAGCAGAAATCAATGTTTTTCTGGAACTCTCTTGCATCACAGCATCATCTTTCAGGATCTGAAATAGTTCGACCAGAATTCCATCACCTCTACTAGCTTTGTTCGTAGTGATGCTTTCTAAGGCCCACCTGACTTCACATTCCAGGATGTCTGGCTCTAGGTGAGTGATAACACCATTGTGATTATCTGGGTCATGCAGATCTTTTTTGTACAGTTATTCTGTGTATTCTTGCCACCTCTTCTTAATATCTTCTGCTTCTGTTAGGTCCATACCATATCTGTCCTTTATCGAGTCCATCTTTGCATGAAATGTTCCTTTGGTATCTCTCATTTTATTGAAGAAATCTCTAGTCTTTCCCATTCTGTTGTTTTCCTCTATTTCTTTGCATTGATCACTGAGGAAGGCTTTTTTATCTCTCCTTTCTATTCTTTTGAACTCTGCATTCAGATGGGAGTATCTTTCTTTTTCTCCTTTGCTTTTCACTTCTCTTCTTTTCACAGCTATTTGTAAGGCCTCTTCAGAAAACCATTTTGCTTTTTTGCATTTCTTTTCCATGGGGATGGTCTTAATCCCTGTCGCCTGTACAATGTCATGAACCTCCATCCATAGTTCATCAGGGACTCTATCAGATCTAGTCCCTTAAATCTATTTCTCACTTCCACTGTATAATCATAAGGGATTTGATTTAGGTCATACCTGAATGGTCTAGTGGTTTTCCCTACTTTCTTCAATTTCAGTCTGAATTTGGCAATAAGGAGTTCATAATCTGAGCCACAGTCAGCTCCCGGTCTTGTTTTTGCTGACTGTATAGAGCTTCTCCATCTTTGGCTGCAAAGAATATAATCAATCTGATTTCTGTGTTGACCATCTGGTCATGTCCATGTGTAGAGTCACAAAAAATACAAATAGTAAGTTAAAGGAACTAGGAAACTGAACTCCTAAAGTTATTCTCCTGTACAACTACCAGAAATGCTTTCATCTCAGTTAGAATCAAAGTCTTCATGTGGCCATGGCACACTCAATGTGGGAGATTTTTATGCTTATCTCCCCATGACTGCTGGGCTCCCCTGCTGGCTCAGATGGTAAAGAGTCCACCTGCAATGCAGGAGACCCAGGTTCAACCCCTGGACTGGGAAGATCCCCTGGAGGAGGAAATGGCAACCCACTGCATTATTCTTGCCTGGAGAATCCCATGGACAGAGGAACCTGGTGGGCTATATAGTCCATTGGGTTATCAAGAGTCAGATATGGGGTGGGGGGGAGCAGTCCCAAGATGGCAGAGGAATAGGAGGGGGAGAACACTTTCTCCCCAACAAATTCATCAAAAGATCATTTGAATGCTGAGCAACATCCACAGAACAACTTCTGAACTCTGGTGGAGGATACCAGGCACCCAGAAAGGCACCCCATTCTCTTCAAAAGGAGGTAAGACAAAATATAAAAGACAAAAAGAGAGACAAAAGAGTTAAGGATGGAGACCCATCGTGGGGAGGGAGTTGTGAAGGAGGAGAAGTTTCCAAACAGCAGGAAACCCTCTCTCCAGCAGATTTGTGGGGAGTTTTGGAATCTCAGAGGGCAACATAGTTGGGAGGAAAAAAAATAAAAACAACCCACAGAAAACGTGCCTAACTGCCACTGCCAGCAGAGAAGTAGCCCAGACCCTCGTGTCCGCCATGAGGGAGCAGGGACTGGACAGGGAGGCATGGTTTGCATGCTCAGGGTAAGGACCAGGCCTGAATGCCCTGAGGACAATCTGAAGGAGTTAATGTGAGATAGCAACTCAAACTGTAGGATAGCCAGGGAGAGACAGGAGAAAAAAAAGAGAGAGAGAACTTTCCCACGAAAAGCTCTAACTTAAAGCACAACCTGGCCCACTCACAGAATAAAGGATTGAGCGAACACCAAAGGAGAGCTAGCCAGCTGTGGATTTGCCCTCCCCCCGCTGGAGGCAGAGAGGCAGGTGGGCGACAGCCAGAGTTGGAAAGCCAGGGGTTATTGGGGCCCCAGAGACGGCATCCTCCACCAAACTGTGAGCAGGCTCCCAGTTGCTAACCACGTCTTCCTGGGATCCTGGACAGTTGACATCTGCCAGGAGCGTCACAGCCTGAGATCAGCTCCCCAGAGGAGACACACAGCACATCTGAGACGGTGCTCTGTGGTACACCCAAGATTGGCCAGGACCAGGGAAGTGATAAGATGCACCACCCCACCTGGGACAGTGCACTCACCATGCACCTAGTCGCCTGAGCTGCTCAGACCTGGGAAGGGCACAGAACGCACGCCCAGCTGAGTCTGTGCCTTTGTGGAGTACTCGAGAGCCTGAACCTGAGTGGCTTAGACCTGGGAAGTGCATGCAACGCAGGGTGTGCTTTGGACAGTTCCCCTTCAGAGCAACCTGGAGCCCGAGCAGTGTAGACCTGGAAACCACACGCTGCCATGAGCTGGAGTAAACCCAGTGTGGCCCAGACACTGCAAGCACTCCCCACACATGAGTGACATTTGCTTGCAGTCCCCCTCGCTCCCCACAGCACAACTGAACAAGTGAGCCTAAGTAAGTGACCACCTTTGCCCCCCCATGTCAGGGTGGAAATTAGACAGTGAGGGGCTTGCAAACAGAGGAAGCCAAAATAGACAAAGAAGAGGGAACAGCTCTGGAAGTGACAGGTGCAACAGGTTAAAACCTTGTAGTTAGCACTGACTAAGCATTGGAAGGGGCCTATAGACCTTGGGAAGAAGTATAAGCGGAAACAAGGAATTATCTGAAACTGAACTGAGCCCACAACGCCCTCAACAGCTCCAAAGAAATTCCTAGATATATTTTTACTTTTATTATTTTTTTTAATATTTTACTTTTTTTAATTTTTAAGTTTTTTATTACTCCTTTAATTTTCATTTTTATATCCTACTATTACCTTGCAAAAAAAGAGACCCTATTTTTCAAATAGCCACTCAAGTACAAGAAACCCAGAGAGTCCCAAACAGGATAAACCCAAGGCAAAACACCCCAAGACACATATTAACCAAATCAATGAAGATCAAACACAAAGAGCAAATATTAAAAGCAGCAAGACAAAAGCAACAAATAGCACACAAGCGGATTCCCATAAGGATGACAGATGATCTTTCAATAGAAACTCTTCAGGTCAGAAGTAAATGGTAGGACATACTTAATGTGATAAAAGAGAAAAACCCACAACCCAGATCACAGTACCCAGCAAGGATCTCATTCAAATATGAAGGAGAAATCAAAAGCTTTACAAATAAGCAAAAGCTGAGAGAATTCAGCACCACCAACCCAGATCTTAAACAGATGCTAAAGGATCTTCTCTAGACAGGAAACACAGAAAAGGTTTATAAACTTGAACCCAAAACAACAAAGTAAATGGCAATGGGATCATACTTATCAATAATTACCTTAAATGTAAATGGGTTGAATTTACAAAATTCAACCAAAAGACAAAGGGATGAATGGATACAAAAACATGACCCCTGTAAATGCTGTCTACAAGAGACCCACCTCAAAACAAGGGACACATACAGACTGAAAGTGAAGGGTTGGAAAAAGATATTTCATGCAAATGGAGAATAAAAGAAAGCAGGAGTAGCAATACTCATATCAGATAAAACAGACTTTGAAATAAAGGCCTTGAAAAGAGACCAAGAAGGACACTACATAATGATCAAAGAATCAATCCAAGGAGAAGACATAACAATTATAAATGTATACACCAAACATAGCAGCACCGCAATATGCAAGGCAAATGCTAACAAGTATGAAAGAGGAAGTTAACAGTAAGACAGTAATAGTGGGATCATAATAATACCCCACTCACACCTGTGGACAGATCAACCAAACAGAAAATTAGCAAGGAAACACAAACTTCAAGTGATACAATGGGGGGGAGGAGCCAAGATGGTGGAGGAATAGGACGGGGAGACCACTTTCTCTCCTACAAATTCATCAAAAGAATAACCGAACGCAGAGCAAACTTCACAAAACAACTTCTGATCGCTAGCTGAGGTCATCAGGCGCCCAGAAAAGCAGCCCATTGTCTTCGAAAGGAGGTAGGAAAAAACATGAAAGATAAAAAGAGAGACAAAAGAGCTAAGGACGGAGATCCGTCCCGGGGAGGGAGTCTCGCACTGGAGGGTCTCGGGGAAGTTTTTGAATCTCGGAGGGCAACCTGACTGGGAGGGAAACAATAAATAAAACCCACAGGTTACGTGCCTAAAAGCAACTGCCAGCAGAGAAGTACCCCAGACGCCCGCATCGGCCACCAGCGAGTGGGGGCGGAGCGGAGAGGAGCGTGCGGCATTGCTCAGGGTAAGGCCCGGGCCTGAGTGCCCTGAGGACAGTCGGAGGGAGCTTTTGTGAGTTACCAACTTAAACTGTGGGACAGCAAGAGAGAGAGAAAAAATTAACCGGCCCGAACACACTGCCGGCCGTTCACAGAACAAAGGGACGGAGCAAGTCCAGAGAAGAGCTCGTGGGCTGCGGACCGGCCCAGCCCTGCTGGAGGCTGGAGGCAGGGGGCAGGGGAAAGGGGCGGGCTCGGCCCCGAGGACCGCAGCCCCCACCGCACTGCGGACAGGCCTCCAGTCTCTAATCAAAGGCCTCCTGAGGTTCTGGATGGTCGACATCCGCCGGGAGGGTCGTGGCGAGACACAGGGCGCAGGCACCCGACCGGCGTGGGCGGGGACTGGGGCTGGGGCCGCAGAGGGCAGAAGGCGCCGCACCCGGGGGGGAGTGCGCCCGGCAAGCTCCGGGCTGCCTGAGCCGCTCTGACGGGAAGACGCAAAAAGCAGGCGCAGCTCTTTGTTCCGGGCTTTAGTGGAGCACCCGAGGGCTGGAGCCGCGCGCCGCGCAGGGCCCGCTCCACATCGGACAGCCGGGAGCCTGCGCAGCGTAGAGGGGAAGGCAGCGCGCCTCCTCCCCGCAGCGCGACGGAACCAGCAACCCGAATAAGAGACCACCTCCGCCCGCCTGTGTCAGGGCGGAAACTAGGCACTGAAGAGACCGCCAAACAGAACCCAAACAAAGGGAACCGCTTCAGAAGGGGCCGGTGCAACAGGTTAAAATCCCTGTAGGTGACACCGGCTACACCGGAAGGGGCCTGTAGACGTCGAGAAGTGTAAGCTGGAATGAGGAGCTCTCTGAAACTGAACCGGACCCACACTGTCCGCAACAGCTCCAGAGAAATTCCCAGATATATTTTTACCTTTTCCTTAAAGTAAATTAAAAATTTTTTTTCTTTCTTCTTTTATATTTTTTCTCTTTTATTTTCTTTCAAAATTCCCTATTATTCTCCCATTACTCCTTAACTTCCATTTTCATAGATTTTTATGATTTTTTTAATTAGGAAAAAATTTTTTTTTCTTTTTTTCTTTTTTTCCTTTTTCTCTTCTATTTTCTATTTTTCTTTTTCTCTTATTTCCTTTTAAAGTCCTCTATTACTCCTCCACTACTCCTTAATCTCCATTTTCATTACACTATAACCTTACAAAGAAAAAAAGAGAAGCCCTATTTTTAAACCGAACTTCATATATATTTCTAAAATTTTTTTGTGTTTTGGTTTTTGTTTTTAATATAGTATTTTTAAGAGTCTAACCTCTACTCTAGATTTTAAATCTTTGTTTTTCAGTATATGATATAAATTGTGGACATTTAAGAATCCAAGATTCAGTTCCCATTTTTATTCAGGAGTGTGTTGATTATTCTCTCTCAATCTTGACTCTCCATTTTCTACCTCAGAACACCTCTATTTCCTCCTTTCCCCTTCTCTTCCCAATCCAATTCTGTGAATCTCTGTGGGCGTCTGGGCTATGGAGACCACTCTGGGAACAGACAACTGTGTAGATCTGTCTCTCTCCTCTTGAGTCCCCCTTTTCCTCCTCCTTCTCATCTCTATCTCCCTCCTCCCTCTCCTCTTCTTCATGTAACTCTGTGAACTTCTCTGGGTGTTCCTAATGGGGGAGAATCTTTTCGCCATGAACCTAGAAGTTTTATTATCAGTGCTGTATGGTTGAAGAAGTCTTGAGACTACTGGAAGAATAAAACTGAAATCCAGAGGCAGGAGACTTAAGCCCAAAACCTGAGGACACTAAATGACACAGTGGACCAGTTAGACCTAATTGATATCTATATGATATTTCACCCCAAAACAATTGATTTCACCTTTTTCTCAAGTGCACACAGAACATTCTCCAGGATAGATCACATCCTGGGCCATAAATCTAGCCTTGGTAAATTCAAAAAAATTGAAATCACTTCAAGAATCTTTCCTGATAACAATGCAAAAGATTAGAGGTCAACTATAGGGGGGAAAAAAACTATTAAAAATAAAAAAAAACATGGAGGCTACACAACACACTTCTGAATAACAAACAAATCACAGAAGAAATCAAAAAAAATAAATCAAAATATGCATAGAAACAAATGAAAATGAAAACACAACAACCCAAAACCTATGGGATTCAGTAAAAGCTGTGCTAAGGGGAAGGTTCATAGCAATACAAGCTTACCTCAAGAAACAAGAGAAAAAAACAAATAAATAACCTAACTTCACACCTAAAGCAACTAGAAAAAGAAGAAATGAATAACCCCAGGGAGAGTAGAAGGAAAGAAATCATAAAAATTAGGGCAGAAATAAATGAAAAAGAAACAAAGGAGACTAGAGCAAAAATCAACAAAACTAAAGGCTGGTTCTTTGAGAAGATAAATAAAATAGACAAACCATTAGCCAGACTCATCAAGAATAAAAGGGAGAAGAATCAAATAAACAAATTTTGAATTGAAAAATGGAGAAATCATAACAGACAACACAGAAATACAAAGGGTCATAAGAGACTACTATCGGCAACTATAGGACAATAAAACGGACAACTTGAAAGAAATGGATGAATTCTTAGAAAAGTATAACCTTTCAAAAATGAACCAGGAAGAAATATAAATTCTTAACAGATGCATCACAAGCACAGAAATTGAAAATGTAATAAAAAATCTTCCAACAAACAAAAGCCCAGGACCAGATGGCTTCACAGGTGAATTCTACCAAAAATTTAGAGAAGAGCTAATACCTATCCTACTCAAACTCTTCCAGAAAATTGCAGAGGAAGGTAAACTGCCAAACTCACTCTATAAGGCCACCATCACTCTAATACTAAAACCAGACAAAGATGCCAGAAAAAAATATAGGCCAATATCACTGATGAACATAGATGCAAAAATCCTCAACAAAATTCTAGCAAACAGAATCCAAGAACATATTGTAAAGATCAAACATCATGGCCAAGTGGGCTTTGTCCAGGGATGCAAGGATTCTTCAGTATTCACAAATCAATGTGATACACCACATTAACAAACTGAAAGATAGAAACCATATGACTATCTCCACAGATGCAGAGAAAGCCTTTGACAAAATTCAACATCCATTTATGATAAAAAAAAAATCCTCCAGAAAGCAGGGAAGGAACATACTTCAACATAATAAAACCTATATATGATAATCCCACAGCAAACATTCTCCTCAATAGTGAAAAATTGAAAACATTCCCCCTAAAGTCAGGAACAAGACAAGGGTGCCCACTCTCACCACTCCTACTCAACATAGTTTTGGAAGTGTTGGCCACAGCAATCAGAGAAAAAAATGAAATAAAAGGAATCCAGATAGGAAAAGAAGAAGTGAAACTCTCACTGTTTGCAGATAACATGATCCTCCTCATAGAAAACCCTAAAGACACCACCAGAAAATTACTAGAGCTAATCAATGAATATAGTAAAGTTGCAGGATATAAAATTAACACACAGAAATCCCTTGCATTCCTATATACTAACAATGAGAAAACAGAAAGAGAAATTAAGGGAACAATTCCATTCACCATTGCAACGAAAAGAATAAAATACTTAGGAATAAATCTACCTAAAGAAACGAAAGACCTATATATAGAAAACTATAAAACACTGATGAAAGAAATCAAGGACTACACAAATAGATGGAGAAATATACCATGTTCATAGATCAGAAGAATCAATACAGTGAAAATGAGTATAGTACCCAAAGCAATCTATAGATTCAATACAATCCCTATCAAGCTACCAAAGGTACTTTTCAGAGAACTAGAACAAATAATTTCACAATTTATATGGAAATACAAAAAACCTCAAATAGCCAAAGCAGTCTTTAGAAAGAATGGAACTGGAGGAATCAATCTGCCTGACTTCAGTCCCTACTACAAAGCTACAGTCATCATGACAGTATGGTACTCACACAAAGACAGAAATATAGATGAATGGAACAAAATAGAAAGCCCAGAGATAAATCCACACACCTATGGACACCTTATCCTTGGCAAAGGAGGCAAGGATATACAGTGGAGAAAAGGCAATCTCTTTAACAAATGGTGCTGGGAAAACTGGTCAACCACCTGTAAAAGAGTGAAACTAGAACCCTTTCTAACACCACAAAAATAAAATAAAAATGGATTAAAGATCTAAATGCTAGACCAGAAACAATAAAACTCCTAGAGGAAAAGATAGGCAAAACACTGATATAAATCACAGCAAGATCCTCTATGATCCACCTCCCAGAGTAATGGAAATAAAAGCAAAAAAGAACAAATGGGACCTAATTAAACTTAAGAGATTTTGCACAATGAAGGAAACTATAAGCAAGGTGCAAAGACAGCCTTTAGAATGGGAGAAAACAATAGCAAATGAAGCAACTGACAAAGAGTTAATCTCAAAAATACACAAGCAGCTCATGTATCTCAATATCAAAAAAATACATGACCCAATCAAAAAATAGGCCAAAGAACTAAAGAGATATTTCTCCAAAGAAGACATACAGATGACTAAGAAACATAAAAAGATGCTCAACATCACTCATTATCAGAGAGATGGTACCACAATGAGGTACCATTTCATGCTGGTCAGAATGGCTGTTATCCAAAAGTCTATAAACAGTAAATGCTGGTATGGAGTAAAGGGAACTCTCTTACACTGTTGGTGGGAATGCAAACTAGTACAGCCACTATGAGATTCCTTAAAAAACTGGAGATAGAACTGCCATATGACCCAGCGATCCCACTGCTGGGCATACACACCAGTGAAACTGGAATTGAAAGAGACACATGTACTGCAATGTTCATCGCAGCACTGTTTAAAATAGCTAGGACATGGAAGCAATCTAGATGTCCATCAGCAGACAAATGGATAAGAAAGCTGTGGTACATATACACAATGGAATATTACTCAGCTATTAAAAAAGAATGCATTTGAATCAGTTCTAATGAGGTGGGTGAAACTGTAGCCTATTATACAGAGTGAAGTAAGCCAAAAAGAAAAGCACCAATACAGTATATTAACACATATATATGGAATTTAGAAAGATGGTAATGATGATCCTATATGTGAGAGAGCAAAACAGACACAGACATAAAGAACAAACTTTTGGACTCTGTGGGAGAAGGCGAGGGAGGGATGATCTGAGAGAATAGCATTGAAACATGTATATTACCATAAGTGAGATCACCAGTCCAGGTTTGATGCATGAGACAGGGCACTCAGGGCTGGTGCTCTGGGACAACCGTGAGGGATGGGGGACACGTGTACACCCATGGCTTCTTCATGTCAATGTATGGCGAAAACCACTACAATATTGTAAAGTAATTAGCCTCCAATTAAAATAAATAAATTAATTAAAAAAACAGTCAGACACAACTGAGCAACTAACACTTTTACTTTCTTTCTCCATGACTGCCAGATTAAATAGGCAAAAAAAAAAAAATTAGTAAGGACATAGATAATTTGATCTAAGGGACATCAATAGAAACATGCACCCATTTTCAGGGGAAAACCTTTTTCTAAAAACTCATGGATGATTTACAAAATTGACTGTGTCTTAGGCCACAAAGCAAAGCAAATTTCAACAAATATGGAAGAAATGACAAAAGACATTTTCTTAACCCAGTTGAGAATTAGATTTCAACTACAGAAATGAAGCCAAACCTCCCAATATATTCAAAACCTTGCTAAGTTGCCAACACCACCAAGAGGTGGAAACAATTAAAATGTCCACTGACAAATGAACAGATAAACCAAATGTATATATATAGAGTATATGTAAGTAGATTCTACATAATGGAATATTTTTCAGCCTTTTTTAAAATAGAAATATTATCATAAGCTGTAAAATGGATCGACTTTGAGAACACTATGTTAAATGCAATAAGCCAGTCACAAAAAGATAAATACTATGTGGTTTCATGTATATGAGGTGTCTAAGATGGTCAAATTCATAGAAACAGAAAGTGGAACCTTGCAGGGTCTTCCACTGGACAGAGCCCTCCCCAAGAGGTTTCACTCTCCTCTTGCTTAGAGAGAGGCTGTTGTGTCCTACACTTTCTCTGAGGTCCAGAGAATAAGTTTAATCAATGAAGTGAGGAAATGTAAACACAAAGGAAAACAGTCAAGCAAGACAAAATAACAAGAAGACCTTTAATTCCTCCTGAGCCACATCCTGTGAGCTGTTTTGCAGACACTAAAACCCCCTACCAGTTAAGTTAATTGCATGCTGACCAACAGCACGTAGACCTCAAACCAGCTGGATCGAGAAGGTTAATGATGTTAACTCCTGAAATGCCACCCGATTATCTCACTATCCATGAGCTGATCATACACCTTGCAACCCTCTGCCTCTTCTTCCTTTAAAAATTTCTTCCCTGAAAGCAACTTGGGAGTTTGGGTCTTTTGAGGATGAGCTGCCCCTTCTGCTTGCTTGGCACCTGCAATG
The DNA here is from genome assembly GCA_020226075.1 of Hydropotes inermis. Taxonomy (NCBI): domain Eukaryota; kingdom Metazoa; phylum Chordata; class Mammalia; order Artiodactyla; family Cervidae; genus Hydropotes; species Hydropotes inermis. Next base: position 78,022,231 of record CM035276.1, on the reverse strand, counting down.
GCTTTAGAATCAGTTCTAGGTTTGAGTACCAGTTCCTTCACTGGCTCAGATGGTAAAGAATATAGCTGCAATGTAAGAGATCTGGGTTTGATCCCTGGGTCAGGAAGACCCCCTGGAGTTATGGCAACCCAGTCCAGTATATTTGCCTGGAAAATCCCATGGACAGAGGAGCCTGGAGGGCTAAAGTTCATGGGGTCGTAAAGAGTTGGGCACAACTGAGCGACTTTCCCTTTCCTTTTCCTTCTCCACAATCTGGTGACAGGAGGGACACGTTACAGTACATTGGGTGGGGGACCCAGGTCAGGTTCAGGAACAGAAGTAGAATGGTGGTTACCAGGGCTTAGGGGAAGAGGGAAACAGGGAGTTGTTTAACCAGTATAGAGAATCCATTTTTATGTTAATTTTTTGACATATATACACTATTGATGTGTATGTGTGTGCACACTCAGTCTCTCAGTGTTGTAGGGCTCTTGGCAACCCCATGACTGTAGCCCTCCAGGCTCCTCTGTGCACGGGATTTCCTAGTCAACAATACTGGAGTGGATTGCCATTTCCTCCTCCAGGGGATCTTCCCAACCCAGGGATCGAACATACGTCTCTTGCATTGGTAGTCGCATTCTTTACCACTGAGCCATCTGGGAAGCCCATACACTTTATACACTATATATAAAAGAGATAACTAGTGAGAACTTACTGTATACCACAGGGAACTCTACTCAGTGCTACGTGGTGACTTGCATGTGAAGGAAATCCAAAAGGAGCGGATATATGCAAACATACAGCTGATTCACTCTGCTCTACAGTAGAAACTAACATTGTAAAGCAACTCTATTCTAATTGAAAAGTTAAAGAAGAATCAGATTTTAAAGATGGAAACATTTTGGAGATCTGTGGCCCAGGAATGTGAACATGCTTCCACTTCTGAATGTGACATTTTAAACTGGTTAAGGGAGTAAATCATCAGTTCAGTGGACATGAGTTTGAGCAAACTCCAGAAGATGAAGAACAACAGGGAAGCCTGGAGTGCTGCAGCCCATGAGGTTGCAAAGAGTCAGACACAGCTGAGTGACTGAATAACAAAAAAGGTAGGAAATTCTATTTTATATATTTAATCATAATAAAAGAAGCAGAAAAAAGAGAATAAGATGACACAGGGCTGCATCACAGGAGATTTAAAAACATATACATAGATTAAGTATTTTTTGAAAAATGTAATGGCAAGCTTATTGTTTATTCCACTTTATACGAATGTTTTCTATGGACTCCAGGAAGAAAGTTGCCTGGGAACAAAATTAACATGCTTACACATGGGTGTTACATGTACACACACACACACACACAATTGTATTTATGCACCCAACAACTCTCCAAGCAGAAACTTCATCCTCAGAATCAATTGTTTCAACATGCTTCCAGAGATATTTTTACTGCATATACAATGACAATGAAACAAAGGAACAGTAAGGATTTTCAAAGACAAGAGTATAATCAATTTCAACATACTCCCCCAGAGTATTAAAAAAACGCCCCTTTAAAGCCTTTTAAAAGTGCTAGATTTTAGCATCCTGGTAATCAAGCTGCAGGTCCATATCCCTATTTGCAGAGCAAAAAATAGTAAAAGAAATTATATTTGGGGAAGATATGCCAAGCCCAAAAATATCTCAGGATTTAGGTCGACAATGCCTGTCTCGTGTAACCCTTCACTGAAACACTTCTCTGAAAAATGGAGAAATAAACTTAAATAAAATAATTCTTCTCAAGAAAATCAACAATATTTGTTGTCTCAGTATTTTCTGAGTATTTGAAGAAGTATTTGAAGAATTGCTTGAATATTTGAAGAAGTATTAAATTCTTCAAATTTTAAATTTATGTACCAAGAACTGATTTCTTGGGCTTCCATCCCATTATTAGGGCATGCTTTTCTAATGAGAGAATGGAAAAAAAGAAAAATGTTTTCTCTTTAAATGAAAATGGAAATGAAGCAAATACATATGACATAAAAATTACTGCACATTCTAAAGTACATTTAATTTTTACACATCAATCTATAGTTTTTTTTTTTACTTATAATCTTTGTGTTACCACATTTTTCTAGTAATGAGTGATTTGATTATGATAAACAACTTTTCAGGGGAAATAGATCCACAGTGATAATTCTTTCCAGGATTTGTTTCAGGGTGACAATAAAACTGAAAATTGTCACCCTGAGGTGATGATGTTCCTGGTTTAGTATAGAAGTGGATCCACATTTTATCAAATCTGTGAGTAACCGAGGGTACCATGTCATGAATGCTCTGTCCCGTGTCACCAAGAGTTCCACGGTCGCACCCATGTGTCGACGCCCTGCACACTGACTTCCCCTGATACATAGAGTGCTGAATGACCAGCCTCCATTGCAAAGAGAAGCTGGCTACATTCAGGATCCTCAGAGCCTGCTGACTGACTCCCACCTAGATGTCAACTAGGAAAGTGAATGTCGCTCAGTCGCGTCTGACTCTTTGCAACTCCATGGACTATACAGTCCATGGAATTCTCCAGGCCAGAACACTGTATCTTGTCACATACACATTCAGTGAGAACTTCTCTGAGGCAGTCTAACTTCTTTAACATCAGAATTTCTTGCTGATGGCAGTTCTCAGATGCCTGGAATGGTCTGCCATATTGCTGAAATGATGCCCTCTTTTCTTGAGCATCCCTGCCTTTCTAAACACCATGATTCCACCACTGGGTGTCTCTAGGACTTGGAACTGAAATTGCTACCCTGTCCTTTCAAGAGCAGGCAATGCCATGACATTAGAACAGTCTCAAATAGGGTTGAATTGCTGGGTAGCTCAAAGAGAGGCGTTCTCTTTGGACTCACAAGCAACACAATAGATTTAGATCCTCTCCTCCCAAATATATGTTTTTGGACCCTCAAACTTTAACCAGTTTTCTTCCCTGAATCCATATCTACACATTTCATCCTCGGTCAATATCTTCACTGCTAGTTGGAACTCGCCTAGCTCTATTCCTGCCAGACAATGTATTTATTAGACAAATTCCCAGGTGTTCAGATTGTCTCTGAATGGGATTCCTGCCAATTTCAACACATCAGTTCCTCCTAAGGCAACAGAACCCGTGACTGGCTCAAGGACCTCACCAGTGAGTCATGAAGCTTCCCGGATGCCTTGAGTCTGGGTTCTGAAACAGGGTAAAATGAACATTGTGCATTTCAAGTTCAAGGTCAATGAGCAAATGTCGTGTGTGCTTTATTAATGTTAACAGCTCCTTTTTAATTTTCTTTTTTAATTCAAATGTTTCTGTATGCATCCATACAACATATGTATGTAATTTTTTATGCATCCATACAACATATGTATGTAATTTTTTACTGTTACCATTTCCCTGAGTCTTACAAAATTTTCTATTTAAAATGTTACTTTAATGCATAATATTTTATATTTGACATAATTTTGGTATAAGTACTTTCAGTCCTGAAATGTGAATTTCACATTTAATGTTTAATTTTGGCTTTAATGGAGTCTGGTTCCTGCCCCACCCCATTCTTTGTAAAGGGAAAACTTTAGGGAAAATTCAGGTGCCAAAATTTCTATTATCCTTCCCATGATAATAAATTTTCTAGGTTATAGTTTGTGTCTTTTGTGATTTTGTTGTTTGTTTAGTCGCTAAGTCATGTCTGACTCTTTGCAACCACATGGACTGTAGCCCACCAGGCTCCTCTGTCCATGGGATTCTCCAGGCAAGAATCCCGGAGTGGGTTGCCATTTCCTTTTCCCAGGCATCATCCCAGCTACCAGTGCTGTTAACATTAATTTGTAAGACACATTCAGAGGAAATAAATTCTCAAGGTCAATCTCAAACCCAATGTCAGAACAAATAATACAATTTACAGGGAAATCTCCCAGTGTCCAAATTAAGAACTGCCCTTGTCCCAAGTCTTAGTTACCAAATTAAACAACCTGGGCTTTGGTCACTTGCCACTCCATCCTGTTGGTCAGACTTTTCAAAAGCAGTCATCTCAAAACTAACACAAATAGGGGTATAATTATTAAAACTGGTCAAAATCTATATGCCCAGCATCAAAGGACTCAACCCTGCTCAAGGAAGATTACCACTAATTTGTGCCTCATATGAACAAACCAACCTTCTACATATCTTCCAACTTTACTCCTGTGTTCCTGCTACTTCATTATATGGAACCTGAAACTATCATTAACAACCTAGGGTTGCCCATCATACATACCTTCTAGAGTACTCTCCTTCTTGCCATCACCTCTCCTAACTCACTGCTTGTGGTCCTAGTGGGGAATTAAAAATGTTGTCCGATTCAACTGCCCACAGAATTGGAAACATACCTAGGTTGAGTCCATCACCATGGCCAGTAAACTGAGGACCAGTGACTGGTTCTGGTGTGACGATGTGGGCCTTGAGGGACAATTCAGGATGCTTCCATGAGATTTGCTATATGGACACTGGGAGATTAAAAGAAAGACCCAGTCTTGTTGTTATAATATCAATTCACTAGGAAATAGGTATGAGTCTCATAACTTCTGAGACAGAGAAAGAAGCAGAGAAGAAAAACAGATAGAGACAGAGTGCATAGTATCAGTTATATCTCCAGATCCCAGATCCAGCAGTGCCTGAAGCCAAGTGAAGTTAGAATTTCCAGGTATTTGGACTATTTCCCCCAGGGTGCACTGGTAAAGAATCCGCCTGCAATGCAAGAGACACAGGAGATGTGGGTTCAATTCTGATCTAGGGATGGCATGGCAGCCCACTCCAGGATTTTTGCAGAGAATCTCAGGGACAGAGGAGCCTGGCGGGCTACAGTCCATGGGATCTCAAAAGAGCTGGATATGACTGAAGCAACTGAGTACCTGATATGTGTTTCAGATGTCCTGTTCAGAGGTCTGTCTTGTCCTTCGTTACTTGGTGTGCCTGTTTTGCAGAAAAGCTGGAGGTCTTTTCCCCAGAATTATTGTGGGTAAATGAAACAGTGCTCCATTTTCTGGGGGAGGTTTGAAGGAGAACGTGGCATCAGGAGATCTAACCAGAGGTGGGCAAGACCAAAATCACTGAATGTTAAGAAAGCGTCAAGAAAGTGCATCCATAGCAAAGCTTACAAGGTTTAGAGGCCACTGCAATAAAGGAAACTGTTGTGGATACTGGGAGAATAAAAAGAAAATGTGTGAAAACACAGCTTTGTCACAGAATATTAATGACAGTCATTAGGTGAACTGATAACCATTGATGACGCATTTGCATTTATCAAACATTTTAGCGTCATTAATATGTGTCCAATATTATTAATGTGAGTTTGGCTTTACCACTGACTCCGGATTGTTGTAGGATCAGTCTTCTGTTGCCTGAAGGGACTTCAGATCTAGCTTAGATCTGATGCAAGTAAGCCCTCACCTGAGTAAGGGAAGTATGAGGCTTCCCAGGGGGCACTAGTGGTAAAGAACCCGCGGGTGAATGAGGAGACCTAAAAGACTTGGGTTCGATCCCTGAGACCAGTGCTGAGTGCAGAGATGGATGATCACATGATGGATAAATGAGTGAGTCCTCATGGTGTAAACTCAGCCCTGCAAAGCTAACCTAACGAGTAAAGTTCTTCAGATAAAGAATAATGAACTAGAAATTTAGGAGACAATTCAGTCTCCAAATGGCTTTCTCCCTTCAGTGATGCCCCCCAGGATTGACTTTTACAAGCTGACAATATGAGGCACCAAGAGTCATACCTTTATCAATCTCGTATTTTTTCTCAGCCCACTTCCTGAGCATTTCCTCTTTTTCCACCTGAATGAAGAACAGCCAATTGATTTCCATAAAATCAGTCATTAATTTGTATCTGTCTCTCCTGTCACTCCTCATTCCTAGTATATAAATAATTCAAGCTTCCTTCATCTTTCCTTATTCAAAAGACTCTGAAGCTTTTGCCTTCTATTTGTCCTTTCCTCAACCACATCCTATGAGCAAAAGACCCTTCTAAGCTGAACTAAGCAAAACTGGAGGCAGTTTTAGAATGCACCAGTGATTCATGCAATGCCATAATTTCTCTTCTGCATTTTATCATTGTGCTTTAAGGTGTGTGGATGTTCCCAATGACCTTTTTCAAACACAACTATCTGAAGAGATAACAAATTTATTGAACTGTCTATAGTGACATGTGTATAGTGTTCTGAAGATAGAAGTCGACTTAAAACCCAACAGTGTAAGAACCATTTCAATGAACTCTGCAGTTTTAGATGGTTTCTCCTCTGGAAAACAGAATTACACTGTGATTTGGAACAGAAGTTTTTAAAGCAAGGCACAAACAGGATTATTCTCCTAGAACATCTCCTATAACAATGGTATAGGTGCTATTCTAGCATAAACTTATTTACAACAGCTGATGAAAACCCAGGTTTCCTTTCTGTCAAAGCTCTCCTAAATCTGCATTGCCCTCAACATTATTGTTGCTGTTGCTATCATTAGTTTGTTTCTCAAGCAATTAAACTATGTTCAAAGATATAAAAACACAAAAACAAAACCAGCCCCAACATACAGCCTTTAATAAGTATGGAGTCACAGATGGATGTGAGCTTACCAAGATGAGGAAGTATTGATAGATACACTGAACTGAAAACTACTCAAACATTTCCTATCTTAAAAGCGAACTTTTCTAAGCTCCACGTCTCTGTCCACCAACTGCTCTTTCTCTTCTTTTCCTTTTAGAAGAGATGCTCTCTAACCCCCTAAGTCTCCTTTCATTTGGCTTCCCTGAAAAAAATGTTCTTGTAACTCTGACTGAGCCAAACTAGACCAATATTTTGAGATAAATGGTGAACAAAAGAGTTTGACATTTCAGTGCAATAATGGTATGGAAGCTAAAATGAAGAAATTGGGTAGCAAGACATTGGAGGGACATCTACAAAGAACTTTTTAAAGAAGTATGGAAGTAAGGCATTAACTTGGGATGTTAACTTGAATAGATAAGCACATCAAAATAAAAAACTAATATTTATGTATAAGTTTGGGAAGTATTAGTAAAAGTTTAAACAAAAAAGTTGACTTCTGAGAGCATAGATTCTCAGAATCAACCATGAGAACCACACCCATTCTTGTCAAGAGGGTTTGCACCCACTGTTCCTTCTGCTGGGCACTCTCTGCCCACACGTCTTCACACCCCGCCTGCTCACTTTATTCAAATACTCTCAGGTCACTTCTCAAGAGTAGCTGTCCCTTAGCCACCTGTTTAAACTAGCTCCCTTAAAATTGTTCTGTTCCCAGACCACCCACTAGATCTTTAAACTTTTTAATTTTCGTCACAGCATTGGCCAATACCAAATATTTTACATCTGTTTCCTTATTTACTCTGTCTCACCACTGGTATAAGAATTTCAAACTGTAAGGAATGCCAGCTAGCTTTCTTCTTCTTGTATGCTTAGATCTTAGACCAGGGCTTGGAAAACTATAGTAGTTCAGTGATATTTCTTGAATGAATAAATGTATGAGTTAAGGAATGAATGAGACAGAAGGAAAATGAAGCCAACTAAACCGACCCAGTTTAGTTTAGTTGCCATGACAGCTGTGCCCCCTAAGCGCTCGGACCTGGTGCACTGGGAAGACCTAGAGGGATCGGGTGGAGAGGGAGGTGGGAGGGGGGATCGGGATGGGGAACACATGTAAACCCATGGCTGTTTCATTTCAATGTATGACAAAATCCACTACAATAAAAAAAAAAAAAAAGAGAGACACTAGCATGAGTCAAGCACTCAAAGTATAAATAGTCGCCTTTCATTCACCAAAGAACCTACAGAAGGGAGGGCATCACGTTAGCATAACAGATGCCAGGTAAGGACATCAGTGTGGAGGCCTCAGATACAATGACAAGGCTTTAATCATACAATGTCAGCACTGCAGCAATCTCACAGACATGTCACGGATGGGCCATCGGTCGGGACACGAGGAGCCTTGATGCTCCTAAGAGTCTTTATACCAGTGAAATACGTGGACAATGCAGTCAAAAGAGGAGCAACAGACATGGACTCTAGTAACTGCTCATTTTAACAGTCTTCAGCTGTTTCTGCACTTCATAAGTGAGGACACAGGAAGAATCGGTACAGATAAAAAGTACAGACGGACAGACGGATAGATAGATGTGTGTGTGCTCAGTCGCTTCAAATGTGTCTGACCCTTTGCCACCCTGTGGGCTGTAGCTCGCCAGGCTCCTCTGTCCATGGGATTCTCCAGGAAAGAATACTGGAGTGGGTTGCCATGCCTTCCTCCAGGGGATCTTCCTGACCCAGGGATCATACCCATATCTCCTACACCCCCTGCACTGCAGGCAGATTCTCTACCCGCTGAACCATCAGGGAAGCCTTATGGGATAGATAGACAGATAGATATTAAATTTGGATATAGAAAGAGATATCTAACATTAAAGATTTATCTTTAGCAACATATTTAATGGTTTCTGTCTCGCTCTAAACTGTATTAGGTTTATGAGCCCTAGATTCATCACTAGATGAGAACTTTAAGCATTTTCTATTTTAAAAGATGTTCACTAATGTAATGTTAATAATAAAATATTTCATACATATAAGAAATATTCATATATTTATCAATGTACTGCTATAAGGTATCACTTTGGGGGAGTGGTGCTACATATTGAAACTAATTGATTTAGCAGAACTATAGATACTATTGATCTACAGATCTTATTCTAATATACTATTAAATCTAAACTTCCAAGCAACATTTTTAACCTGATGGGGGATTTTCAAACAGTTAAGATTAGTTGAATAATTTTACATTGAATGGAAAATATTTGACAATATCTAAGATAGGTATGAAAAATAAGAAGGGATGTGCTTTATTATAAATTGAAGTTACTATAAAGACACAGTAAACAGAAGCATATGGCCAAGACCCAGACAAACAGGTCAGCGTAATGAGAGGAAAAAGGTGATCCTCATCTTACTTCACATACACATAATAGTTTTACAAGGATTATAATTTAAAATATAAAGATCAAAGTTTAGAATAAGATATAAAAGATCAATCATTTAGCTTCAGGAAAAAAAGGACAACCCAAAGGAGTAAATGAAACCAAAACCTGTAAGAGACAAGAGAGCCACAGTTTCTATACAATTACTGAAAAACTAAAGGCAAACCAGTGCCCAAAGCCAAGACAGAACAAAAAAAATAGGAAATCTCTCTTCAGCACATAACCAGGAAATATGGATATTTCTTAACAGAAAAATTACATAAATTTGATAAGAAAAAGATAAATAACTCAAAATGAAAAGAGCTGTGAAGAAATAAGACTAATTAAAAATGAAGAAAATATCTTTATTAGTAGTAAAATAAAAATAGAACCTTGTGAGAAACTATATTCCCACCATGGCATTGACGACACTCATCTCGAGTTGGCAGAGATGGGAAGAGGCACACTCCCTGCTGGTGGGACTCTCAAGTGCTACAGCTCCTTGGAAAGAAATCTGGCAGTTTCCTCAGTACTTAAAGATGCACATGTTATTTGATTCAGCAATACTGATTTGTGAATCAATATTCTATAAGCCAAAAATACTAAAATATAATATTTTCATGCTTATAAAAATGGAAAGAGTTTATAAATAAATGGTTTTGTTGTTCAGTTGCTCAGTCCTGTCCAACTCTTTGCAACCCCATGAACTGCAGCACGCCAGGCTTCCCTGTCCTCCACTATCTCCCAGAGTTTGCTCAAACTCATGTCCATTGAGTCAGTGATGACATCCAACCATCTCATCCTTCATCACCCCCTTCTCCTTTTGCCCACAATCTTTCCAACCTTCAGGGTCTTTTCCAATGAGTCAGCTCTTGGCATCAAGTAGCCAAAGTATTAGAGCTTCAGCTTCAGCATCAGTCCTTCCAATGTCTATTCAGGGTTCCCTTCCTTTAGGATTGACTGGTTTGATGTCCTTGCTGTCCAAGGGACTCTCAGGAGTCTTCTTCCGCACCACAGTTTGAAAGCATCAGTCAGTACGAAAAGGCAAAAATAAATGGCTTAACAAATGCTGAAGAATGTCAATTTATTATCAAAAGAAGAATGTTTAGATATACCTTCATTAGCTGGAAAAGATGTCCTGTTGTTAAGGGAGAAGCAGGGAGGATACCTGGGTTAAAGGGACATATGTGAGAAAATATAGATGGTGTTTAAACCACAGGAATGGGTGAGGTCACCAGGGACTTTGCAAAGTGTCAGGGCCAAGTTCTAAAGAGCAAAGGCTGACACTGAGGTAGCAGACACGCTGCCAGGGAATTAAGAGAAATAGCCTATGAAGTGTAAAAGAGGAAGCGAAATCCCATGAGAAATTAACTCACATGAGGAAGGACTAAAGTCTGCTCAGTTTAGACACATCAAGATGGTTTAGCCAAAGTGCACTCAGTGGAGCAGTGAATGGACCAACTTGGGGAGCAAAAGAAGTTGACAAGGTTCATAGATCACGTGTTTCCATTTTCCCAACGTGTGACCCTGAAAACAAAGAAATAAGGTGTTGGCCAAAAAGGAACAGGAAGTCGAAGGGGAATGTTGGATTGCATTTAAAGTGATGGAAATGATGCTGAGGAGAGCGCTTGGTGGTGAAGGAGAGAGGAGTAAGTGAACGAGGGAGGCGACACATAAAGCCCAGAGCACCCTGGCTTTGGGTAGAAGGAGGAACTACCCAGGCTCACACGACAGAAGTGAGCACAGAGGGACTCACACGCTGGCCCTCTGCAGACGCCACGGGGGGAGGACGCAACGGTTACACTGACCGTTCCACTTTCTCAAGCAGGGAGATCTGGAGGGGTCTCTAGGTCTGAGCCATCATGACCCCTGGGGGAATACAGTAAGACTGTGGAAGAGTGTTCTCTGTCTGGAAGGAAAATGAGGTTGGTCTGCTTTTCCTCGGACAGCCCCCTTCAATGACCATCCATTACCGGAAGGACAGATGAGTTGAAACGCTGGATTCGACCAGTGTCAAACCTTTGTCCCTCGAGTGCAACAGAAGGGGGTGAAAACGAGGGAGTGGAGGGGCTTTGGGATGGACCCTGGGCCTGGGGTGGGCAGAGGGTGAGCTGGGGGAGGGGGCAGGCAAGGCAGCAGTATGAGCTGATGGGACCGTGCGGTGGAGGTTTCCAAACAAGTGAAGAGCATGCACAGTCAGTGAGAGATCTGGGAAGGCATCTTAGCGGAAGGAGCATTTACGAGAATGAGTGACAAGAAACAAGAAAGCTGACTTTGTGCACTGTGAAGGGCTTCCCAGGCGGCACTAGTGGTAAAGAACTTGTCAACACAGGAGACAGAACAAACGCGGCTTCAATCCTTGGGTCGGGAAGATCCCCTGGAGAAGAGAATGGCAACCCACTCCAGGACTCTTGCCTGGAGAATCCCATGCACAGAGGAGCCTGGAGGGCTACGGTCCGTAGGGTCACAAAGTGTTGAACACGACTGAATCGACTTAGGATGCACACAGTGTAAAATGTACTTAATGTGTAGGATATCATCCTTTCTGGTACAATTCCCCCTTGGTTGCCATGGCTGAATTAGCAGTTCTGGAGTCTCTTCATTGTAAATAACTGTAACCTTCCTCCAACCACAAACGGTGCTGCCCAGCCCCACACGCTCAGAGAAGAACCGAACTAGGGGAGACTGAAGCCTGGAGGAGTCGTTCCAACACTTTGATTCCCAACACACAGAAGGGAATTTCACGGGGCAGACATGAAGCTTTTGCTCCAGTTTGTTAAGAGGAAACCAGGAGTGTGGTCACAAGATTTCACGAAGCACTAGAGCTCTGAGGCCCACAACTCACTCAAGGTCCATTTCTCATTTCTCCTTGGGCCTCGGCTAAGGCTTCTGGCCAAGCTGATACGTCATCTCATCAGGTGACAGTGAACAAAAGTGACAGTGCTTTGCTAGTCGCTCAGTCCTGTCACTCAGACTCTTTTCAACCCCCACGGACTGTAGCCCACCAGGCTCCTCCGTCCATGGGATTCTGCAGGCAAGAATACTGGAGTGGGTTGCCATGCCCTTCTCTGGGGGATCTTCCCAACTCAGGGATCGAATCCAGGTATCCTGCATCGCAGGTGGATTCATCACTTGTCCGGCCAAGTTCACACATCATCTCACCAGGTGCGGCTCAGAGTCTCACTGCAGACTCATGGGAAGATCCTTCTGAGCCACAGAGACGCAGGAAACATCAGCACGTTTGCGGTGGTATTCCTAAACCTTCCTGCTACACCTCGCTTCCAAAAGACACTTTTACACTCAAGTTTGTAACATTTCTGAGTAAGATGTATGGTGTGGCTCCACTGGTAAATAATCCACCTGCAAAGCGGGAGAACTGGGTTCAATCCCTGGGTTGGGAAGATCCCCTGGAGAAGGGAAAGGCTACCCACTCCAGTATTCTGGCCTGATGGATCTATATTGTCCATCTATACTGATGGACTATACAGTCAATGGGGTCGCAAAGAGTCAGACACGACTGAGCAACCTTCACTTTCACTTTCACTTGTAACATTTCTGAGTAAGATATATGGTGCATGTGGAATTAGGTCAGGTCCCATGGAGTCACAAAGGAATAATGGGTGTTGGTGTGGGTCTAAGCCATTTCTTTCTCTGAATAGTCTACAATGCCTTAAAGTTCTGTTTTTCTGACTGTAAAACATGCCCACTGTAGACAATTTTTAAAATACAGAATAGTTTATCAAAGTAACTGATATTATTATCCTATAACTATGCATTTAGTCATAATTAATACATAAGTATTTATATATAAATGTTTAATTATAATGATTATGCTAATGGCTGATTATAACACCAATTATAATTCATTTTAATCAAAGTTAACTAAATTATAATAACTAATAATTCCATAAGTCAGAGTTAGCTACTGTTGCAATCTGTGTTCAGACCTTTCAGCATATACATGCTTTAACATTAAATAGTGACTATTTCCGCAGATGACTCAAGGTTCCTTCTAAGGACTCTTTGTGGTCTCCCAACATTCTGCCAAAAGGTTCGCTCCTAGGATCACATGAGGTTCTGTTGCTGAATATTTTCAGCTCTGCTTCTTTCCCTGGAATCACTCCACTTCCTATATTGGAAGGAACCAGTCCATCATGTAAGTGGACACATGGCATGGTGATAAACATGGGCTGGAATAAAAAGGCAGGCATGTGGAAGAAACAGGGCTCATCACACAAAGAATGGAGCGTGAAGAAAGGAGCAACTGGTGAACCTTGCCAGTGGATCACCCCAGGGTCAAGGTCAAGGGAACACAGTGTGATGGTATTTTTGCATCAGGAATCATGATTAAACTGTGGATTATGACCCTTATCAATAGCCCTTTCTGATTCTATAAATGCCCTTGTTTCCCCATCTATATTCTGATCATCCTTCATGATCAAAGTCAAGACTATAAAATGTCCCTTGAGTCATGGCACATGATGAAATATAATGTCTGAACTCCTTTTGCCTGCTGGACTATCCCACCCAAGGAGAAGTTAGCATTTGACAATATCCATGCCACTTTCACGTTTTACAGCTACTGCCAAACACAGAGCTAAGGACACAGTCCAATCTTTAGGAAGAGGTTGGCAACTACTCTGAGAAATTCATCAGGAACACATTTTTTTCCAGGTATTTGGAACATTTCCCTGTTCATTCATTTTAGATTTCACCTGGACTGCAAGAATGATCTCAAATGCATCCCTGGGGCAGACATCACCCCTCCTTCTAATTTTCTGAAATTCTAAATTCAGATAATTCAGCTGCAACAGAAGGAATGTAGGGCAAGAAGGGGCAGCCGCAAGTTACATTTGATGACCGACTGCCCCCTGAACCTCCAAGTTCTTGCCACTCTGTCCCTCTGAGCTTCTGCTCATGCCCAGGGGAGCCTCCCACCAGGTGAGTGCTCCCTCCCTGGGAGCATCCAGGCTCCTTGTAGAAATGGCGCAGAGGGTTCCGGGAATTTCCTCTGCAGAAGCACTGGGAGGGGAGAGAGTGACATTCTGCTGGTGCAGTGAAACATGAGGGGCAACACAAAAGCCAGCCAAGAGTGGGGTCCCCTGTACATTTCACCAGGATGGGAACCCCAAGATTTCTGGGATTCAAAGACTCCTCCTGATTCCTAAAGATGCTGCCCATCCTTAAATCACTTTCAATTCATTAAAGAGCTAATTTTTGAACTTGCAAACAAGTGATTTTATAAATGAATTCTTTCTGGAGTTAAAAATTGTCCTGCAAGCCAAAACCATGCCTCTATTGGTGTGCTGAATAGCATGGAATTATTCTTTTTTTTCATGAATCATAGAGTTTTCATGCCTACATGAATTCCCCACAAAGGTGACTATTGTCCCTTCCATATTATCATGACTGTTTTAGGTCCCCTTTCAAGATCCATTCCAAACATGTGTTCCCTAAATGATGTTACTTAAATGTAACATTGTTATGTCTTCTGCCAACCTTCATCTTAGGAAGGAACCATTCTCTACAAATGTCACCCATCACTTCCAGATAACGACATATATGTAACAGAACTTTACAGAAGTGCTACAGGAGGAAAAAAAATGCATGTCTAGCAAGCTATTTTTACCAAAAATGTCTCCCTCTTCATCATAAACCAGAGAAAATGCTTAGATGCAGCGTTTATCTAGCTCAGAAAATCTTGTTAAAAATTCAGAAACTGAAGAAACCTTTGATGAACCCATGAGAAAAGCCAGTGCCAAACTATTTTTCACCAAGCCAGCATCAGTGTGAAGCGTCTGGTCACAGATGTTGCCTGAGTCCCTGAGAACGGCAAGGTGAATGACACAAGGACAAAAGTTTACAGTCAAGGATAAGCCCAAAGGTGAAGCTTACAAGTGAAGCATGAAATGTAGGCACAAGCAGCAAAACCTGAGAATAAAATAAGTAAGTGGAGTCAGCCATATATTAACGAACTAAGTTTCTATGCCAACATTGTATTCATATATGCAGATACCTAGAAATAAACCTTATGAAATTCTTTTTCAATAATTGCTTTTTTAAAAAATTGCTGTATCTTTTTCTTCAAAAGCTAGAGTTCTAAAGATTTCGATATTATCAGCATTTGGCTCACACTGGAATTATTTCAGAATCCAGTTGGAAGAGGACATTCATTTCGCCTGTGAAACACCTTTCTGTTCCCTGCCACTCAGGCACATGTGGCATGCCAGCAGACCGGCTGGCATCTGCATAAAATAGTATTGCAAGACCACAAATAATCAGATGAATCAAAGAGCGCGGTTACTTACAGCACTTGATAAAATGAGAGTGAAACATCTTTCCATCTCAGACAGAAATCTCGCTGCGGGTTCCAGCATTCTCTTCGGCTACAACTGTCGTCCCCGGGAAATGCATTTTGGAGAGCTCCTACTCAGGTGGCACTGTACCTCGGGACGCATTACTGAAGCAAGGCTCAGTCCCACGGTCGTGCAGAAAGCTCCCAACTCATTCTCATTCAGCAGCTGGAGTTCAGATCGGGGACCCCGTGGCTCTGGAGCCAACACTGCCACACGTGCTATTGTAGCCCCTTGATTGACAGGGCCCCTGGAGCCAGAGACCCAGGAACAGTCGCCGCTAATTGGGCCTCACAGGCACCCCACCTTCTGCCGGCTCGACGGTGCTGCAGTGCGGCTCCCTCTCCAGTCCTGCCTGTTAATGGCTTTTCAATAGCTTTCAGATGAGGGGGCTGGAGAGAGGCGGCTGCAGGAGGGACCCTGAATCTCATTTCTGCACGCTGTCCATGAGCCAAATGTGACCAGATTCTTCGCTGGTCCCGAGCTGATTATTTTTAGTTGCCACCAGTTGCTGTGTGTGAACAGAAAATTGATAGCAGCATCTCAGAATAACCACCTCTTAGAATCACAGGTCTTAGGAGCTCCTCTCGTAATGAGGAAATTGCATTGTTTCCCAATCCATCTTGCTGGTTTTCTATGTGGAATGTGAAACTTAAAGGATCCACAAAAAGCTTTCGGTTTGCAATGCTTTACAAATTTAGGTTTCTGCTACCTCTGCAGACTGCAGTGAATACCACTGTACAAGCCAGCAAAGTAATTCTCACTGAATTGGATTCAGGAAGAAGGACATGTATGATCTTCAAGGGTTATTGCAATACAAAAAAAGTATAAAAATATTGTATTCATAATGCAATAGCCACGTTAACCAAAGAAAAGATCATTTATAAGTCACTTATGAATGCAACATAATTGTTTTTAAAAATTAATTTTTTTAATGATGATCTCAAAAAGAAGTTGACATAGTCAAGAAGCTGTGTTTCAAATTTTGAGGGCATGGAAAAGATAAATATGAACAGTGTACATCATTCTAAAATAGAAGCCTAGGTCTTAGGTTCCCTTACTAAGCTAAACTCAAAGACTAATGCCTTTATTAAACCAAAAGATTATAAAATTCAAGTCTATGCAACAAAGACCATAACTTAGATTACAATCAAGGAATCATTCTATTTTTGTACTATGACACAGAAGAACAAGTTCAAGATTTGGGCCAGAATGCCCTGAGTTCATGTTTAGATTCTATCCCTCACCATGGTGTCAAACTGCACAAGTGATTTGGCTTCTGAGAGTCTTAGCTTCCTCGCCTGCAGATGGCAAGTACAAGTCTTGACCTTTGCTGTGGAGGTCAGAAAGATGTATATACAAAGTCTAGTTGATCGCATTGATTTTCAACAAAATGGGACCATCAGCAGTAACAAGGAAGTGATTGATATTTAGCTATATATCAAACGACTACTATGGACACTTAAACTGGTTTCCCCAAGAATTAAAATGAGGCTTTCAGTCATTATCATCAATGCATAGTCCTCATTTATTTGTTCATTCCACATTACTCACTGAAAATCATTGTGATCAAGTTGCCATTTTAAGTGCTATTCAGGAATTAAAAACATGTCTAAAACAAACTCTTTTACAAACATGGATTAGAGAGTCTATTGTCTAAAATTTCCTTACGTGTTTTGAAATGATTTCTTATAAAACTATAAGAGACAACTACATATATCAGCTTCCAGCAAAGAACAAGAGTCTCTCCTCCTACTTCAACACGAGTCTTCACATACACACATAGTAATATGACTTTATGTGAATATCATTCAGTGTCTCTTTGGGGAAGGCACTGCTCACCTTGATACAGCTGTCTCCTCCTCTTAACAAAATGTGGTGTGTTATCTATATAACCTCCTTAAACACATGCATTTCTTTGTTTTCTGCAAATTGTACATCTCTACATAATACATACTCAACATCTTAAGTGGGTTCTATGACACCATTTACTCACTGAAAGGAAAAAAAAAATAATGTATGAGAGTCAGAGAAGTATGGTATGTGCCTGGCAAAGAAAATATGAAAAAATGATTGAAAATATGATGGAGTTGAGGTTGAAAAATCTATTATAAAGTAACCTAAACCATGCCTCTTACAAGAGCTTTTGTGTGTGTGTGTGTGCATGCGTGCATGTATGCTCAGTAGCATTCAACTCTTTGCCTCAGTTGTGTCTAACTCTTTGTAACCTCATGGGCTGTAGCCCACCAGGCTCCTCTGTCCATGGGATTCTCCAGACAAGAATACTGAAGTGGGTTGCTATTTTCACCTCCATGGGATCATCCCAACCAGGGATCAAACCTGCATCTCTTGTGTCTCCTCCATTAGCAGGCAGATTCTTTACCACTAGCATCACATGGGAAGCCCTATAAAAGCTCTTACCAAAGTTTTTTGTAAGAATTAACATCTGTCCCCAATAGATCAGGGGCTCATTACCAAATGTGTTTATTACCGGTTCATTACATAAACATTTGACCAGTCATTGACTCTTTCTACTTAAAGTACATTGGTAAAAATGACTTCATCCTTGCCCACAACGAGTTTATAATCTGGTGAAGCATACACAACCAAGTTAGTACAGTGCAGTGTACTAAAAACTATAGGACAAGAACTGTGTGTAGGAGCAACATCCAACTTACTTTTGGGTTAAATGAGACTATCACTAGAAAGTTATTCTTAGCTTCATCAAAATACTTAGAATCTGGTCCATATGGATTTCTGACTCTCATACATTATATTTTTTTCCTTTTGATGAGTAAATTGTGTCATAGAACTCACTTGTCTTAAGATGTTTGTCGAGTATGTACTATGTAATACATGATATTATGTATTATGAATGATAGATACATCTAATTCTCCCTGATTAGGAGTTTATCTCATCTTTTCATCTCTCAAAACACAATACTCATGCTCAAAATACTAGTAGAGCTACATTTAACCACACAGAAATATATCTTTATATTTTCCATCATTATCAGACAAAACATAGCTTCTATTACAGGCATGATGACTGAGGAAAAATAAATTTGGCTCTATTCACTTCACTTCTTTTATTAAAAAATAATGAAAAATACTGGTAATTTACAGCTGTTTAAATTCCTTGATCTCTGCCCAACTCTACAAAGCTTAATTCAGTGTTAGAACGTCACATGGACCACTTTGGGGTCCTCTGAATCTGATATAAGAAACATAAGAATTGGTGATGATGGAGGCAATAAAGACCTAGATTAGATTAAATATAATGTTAACAATTTATTTCACAAGAATGCCATTAGGTGCAAAAGGAAATTCCACATTTTAAAGCTGTTGTTCATTGCCACAAAACTTAAAGGCTCATAAAGCATGAGGATTTGATTATCTTTCAGAATTTATGGTGCACAATTGTTCTCACTGAATGTCATGAACAATATTTCAAAAGCAATTTGGAATAATAAAGAAATTCATGTTTCTTTTTTATACACCAAACATCTGTTCACTGTTCATACTAATTCTGATTTTTAAAAAAGACTTTTTTTTTCTTTTAAAGGTTAGCATCATTACACCAGATTTTTTTCAAATAAGTCTGAACTATTTCCAGAACAACGACAAAAAAGAAATATGAAGCTGGAATGATTCTAGTGACAGACAAGCACTTGCTTACTATTAAATATCTTTAAAAATGGGATATATGTGACACCAAGCTTCAAAGTAGGTTTTCTCATGAAAACTCACAGGTGAAATACCCATTTCAAACCCTATTTGGAGGGATCTGTCATGCTGAACTTTGTGCAGATAATTCCCAAATCCAACACTTCTGCATTTTTTTCAGAATTTAGTAAATGGTAGAATTAAAACTCAATTTTATAAAAACCACCCATTTAGGTAGTGTACTATAAAAATTTCAAATGAGGCTATAAATCACATGCACGAATTCAAGTCCTGGGACAAAGTAATCTTTGTTTCTGCTCTTGGAATTGGTTAGGGGCTTAAAAATATTAGACTTTGATGGAGAAAATCACATACAGGTTTAGAAACGTTAACACACAGGTAGTCACCTCCCAAAATGGCTGGAAACTAAATTTATAGCATCGCCCATCACAAATAATGAATACTTTTGAATGATGGAGTCGAGGTCTTCTCTCCTGAGAACAATAATCTGGGCTAATCATTTAGGACCCTATAAGGTTAAATGGTCGTTTCCCAAAGGCTGCAAAGAAGGAAAGACCCAAGTTTTCAAGAAGAAAAGCTGGAGAGACACTTGGTTCTTGCTAGACCTTCGCCTCACTAGTCATCCCCCCAGTGCCTCAGGACCAGGACCAAGCCTGCCTTGCCTGACTGATCAGAGCCCAGCCTCCCCATTCACACCACCGTCCACAGTCTTCCGACGGTCAGGGGCAGTGGGTTTCCAGTCAGACCATTCAGCCATTGGCAATCAGACTGCAGGTCTCCTCACCTTCAAAACAGCCTCAGAAGTCTCCTTCCAGAACAAGTGCACATTTAACATGTGCACAATGGTGGGGCTAAGAGAGGAAAGAATTTACAATACGGATCTGAATGGCTACAAGAGAGTATAGAGTAATGTAGACCACCCTTTCTGTGTCAGCATAACAGTGAGGATGCTAACCCAGCTGAGTACTACTTAGGAGTCTAAATATGTACTATAAGGGCCAGAAAATGCTCATCAGCATTTATACTAATATTTTCACAGAGGAGCAATGTAAAGTAAAAAAAAAAAATGCAATTTTGAAATTGCTCCACAAAAGATTAAAAATTATTTTTTATGCAATGCAACAGAGTATATAACATATGCATATATATGGATCAATCTGGAAATGAAAATGAAAGTATTAGTTGCTCAATTGTGTCTGACTCTTTGGGACCCCATGGATTTATACAGCCCACCATGGTCCTTGGTCCACAGAATTCTCTAGGCAAGAATACTGGAGTGGATAGCCATTCCCTTCTCCAAATATATGCATATATATGTACTGTGCTCAGGTGCTTCAGTCGTGTCCGACTCTTTGCGACCCCATGGACTGTAGCCTGCCAGGCTCTTCTGTCCATGGGATTCTCCAGGCAAGAATACTGGAGTGGGTTGCCATGACCTCCTCCAGGGGATCTTCTTGACCCAGGGATTGAACCTGAGTCTCCTGCACTGCAGGCAGATTCTTCACGGGGCCACTGGGAAACCCCACATATATACTGAACCAAAAAAACAGATACATACAGAGAGAGACAGATAAGGATGCCTCCATACACACAGGCTATATGGATGCTCAAATTGATTCATAAGGGCATCTGGTTACCACATACCTTTTGTGATTTTTTTTTTCTCACTAATCACAATGAAATGCTTTGAATTCAAATGTGCTGTGTGCTTAGTCGCTCAGTTGTGTCTGACTCTTTGCGACCCCATGGACTGTAGCCCATCAAGCTCCTCTGTCCATGGGGATTCTCCAGACAGGGAATACCGGAGTGGGTTGCCATGCCCTCCTCCAGGGGAACTTCTCAATCCAGGGATTGAACCCAGACCTCCGACACTGCAGTCAGATTCTTTACTGTCTGAGCCATCAGGTACCTAGCAAAGGAAATTTGTAAAACCTTCACAAATTCATTCATTTGAATGTTGACAACCACTTTCAAATCTCTTCAGCATATGTTACAACTATCTAGGCTGACTTGCCCGTTTTCAGACTTGTTTCACCTCCCCAAGTCCGACCTTGCAAACAGGAGTCTGCACATCTTAACTGTAAGGATGCAGTGGACAGTGTTCGCTTATGTCTGTATGACTGCCCCTAAGTGTGGCGCACATGTTCATACAGGTGCGTGTATAGAGATGACGACGTGTTCTCCACCTTGTTCTTCAGTCCCCTGGAGCGGTGAGCCGCTCTGTAACTGGGGGAACACGCACAGAAATGACATCCCACTGATGACACGTAACCATGGAGAGATCAGCGATGGGTCAACTCAGAGAGCCAGATCTGGGACATGAGGGTCAACTAATGGAGCAGATCTGTACACAACTGTCAACTAGAAGACAATCATCCAAAGTATCGGGTTGGCCAAAAAGTCCATTCAGGTTTTTCATCACATCTTACAGAAACACCCAAATAACCTTTTGGGCCAACCCAATATTTCGATGACCTCACATAAGTCAATTTTCCTGAAAAGGAATGAAAGGAATTAAATCTGGAGGCTGTACTTTACACTTTCCCAGTTGATATACATTCCTTTAAAAAAAAAAGTCTCATAGAAAACATCTCCTTGTCTACAATTTAACCACCCATGCACTTATCTACATACATAACAAATTACTTATTCACTTTGTATGCATCCTTTGATGTTCACTTCAATCCCATTTAACCTAAAAACTTCTTGGCTGATGTTGGCTAAGTAAGTCCTGGCCTTAACTGAACCCTCTGCTCCCTTTTCCATGGGACAGTCCATCTAGCATCTGGTAATACAATGCTTTAAAATATTCTTCACTTGTATCACAGAAAAATCCTCTTTTAGTAGATAATTACTTATTTGAGGTATAGACTTTCTAATTTTCTTATTCCCTATGAAGGCTAAAACATCAATGAACACTCAAGGGTCATCAAATGAAGAAACAGAGAATCAGAAATATTCTAAAGCATCTTCTGGGGCACTACACATAACCTCAGAGGAATATTTTATTAAATGCAGGATTAAAAAACAACTGGGAAATCATTACTTACTATACTTGAGAAAGGAGAAGAAGTGAGAGGTGGAGTGGAAGATAAGCCTTCATGTGAATGCAAAGATACAATAAACTTACTCATTTGCCTTTTCAGTTCCCCATGAAGGTGCCTTTAAAAGGCCTTATAGGATGATTTGAGGGCAAGTTTAAACACTGATGACTTCCTTTTTCCAAATAAATTCCCTGGCTTCAGATTTTATGTTTTTGCTTGTTTTAATTGGAGGATAATTGCTTTCCAATGTCGTGCCGGTTTCTGCCGTACAGCAAGGAGAATCAGCCGTAATCACACACTCGCCCCTCTAGGTCGTCACGGAGCACCAGCCAGGCTCCCTGTGTTACCCAGCAGCTGCCCACCAGTCATGTTTAACACGTGGTCGTGCATGTATGTTAGCGCTGCTCTCTCAATGTGTCCAGCCTCTCCTTCCACTACCGTGTCCACAAGTCCGTTTTCTAAGTCTGCTTCTCCTTCCCTGTAAACAGGTTCATCAGTACACTTTTTCTAGATAAAGAAGATGTGGTACCTATATACAGTGGAATATTACTCAGCCATAGAAACGAAACAAATTTGAGTCAGTTGTAGGGAGGTGGATGAACCCAGAGCCTGTTATACAGATTTCACTTTAGATTTCAAAGGATAATGTATGGTCTCTAAACTGGGCAGGGGGGTGGGGGGCGGGAGAACAAAATGTTAACAGTATTTTAAAGTGATTTGGAAAGAGAACTGTATGGTGAAATACCCAAATCCATAAATAATATTATTTCCCAAACTTAGAACCTTAATTTCTTTTGGAGAAATTTGCAATAGAACTCATTGTCAGGGAACAGATCTCCATAACTATTTGCATGTCTACACAGTCTGCTCTGTAGGGCAAAGGGCATCAGCCACTTTGGTTTAAGGATAATTGCTTAAAAACACTCCTGGGAGGCTAGGCATGGGGTAGCTCTGGGGAGATTTGGAGAATCATCTCTCCATACTCATCTGGTTATACTTCAAGGTGATGGAGCTGGAGACGTCCTCCTTCCCTCTCTAGAGGTCTGCATCCTGTGTGTGTGTGTGTGTGTGTGTGTCTCTGTGTGTGTGTGTGTGTGTGTGGTAGATGGGGAGATGTGCCCAAAGTCTATATAAGCTCTGTTTTCTAATTCTCTCCCACACCCACTGTAATAAGAGGCTTCCACTGCATTCTCCTGTGGGAACTGGGGCTTAGGATACCAGCCCTGGGATGCTCCGTGAGAACACAGCCTGCCTCTGATCCGTAATCCATGACCTCGCATTTCCCGTCGGAATCTCTCTCTGCTCTGCCTTCTTTTCTTTCTTCTTCCTTCTCTCCTCCTCGCCATCCTCCCCTCATCCCCTTTCTCCCTCTCCCTCCTTTTCACACCTGCGGATGATCAGACAACTTTCTCAGAGTTAAGCAATAAAGGCATGTCCATTCTGCCAACCTTGGGTGAAGCTAATGCAATGCTAGGAGGATGGTGCATCCTTTTCAGCACCAAAGCTCCTGCAGGGAGTGACCTAGAGAAGTGAAGGTGGAGAAGAGGAGAAGGTGGGTAAACTGCGGTGGGGACACAGGAGAACAAGAATCACCGGTGGGCGACCCACGGCCCCTTCCCTGTGCCCCATGCCTTTGTCCTTAGCTTAGGTGTGCCTGGCTATTTTGTCACTGCAATGCCCCCTGCCTCTGTATCCCATTCAGGTTTATTTATATCCAATGTGGGCTTTCTCTCAAAATGCTAATATGATGCTAATCAAATGATGTTTACTCTTACACCTAGAGTATCCATCATGGCAGACATTGCAATGTGGGGTCAGTCATCCATAAACATACAAAAGGGTTTAGAAAAGATTTACAGATAAATTAGGACTTTATAGAGGGAAGAACGGGGCTATAGTTTTATATGTGGGAATTAAGTGGGTAGAGAGGAATGGACTTTTTAGATTCTTATAAAGCATCTAAGCTGGAGCACCTTTAAAAGATTTGTTTTTCAATTTAATGGATATATGCTGGCAATCATATGTAAGCTGTTAATACTATAGAATAATTTCCAGAGCACCAAAGATGTTGATACACATCTCTAGACCCCAGTATTGAGGTGCTAATTAAGTGGTTTAAGGTAGGTAACAGTATGAAGAAACATCACCAAAATAAAAGTCTCACATGAAGCTAATGAGGGGATATTTTGAGGGTGTCAAATTACAGCTCTTAGTTTACAAGAAGTGCAGCAACAGGTAAAACTAATTTATGAGGATAGAGGTCTTTAAAAGTGAAGTATTGATGGATAAGGAGCCCAAGGGAACTTTCTAGAATGATGAAAATGTTTCCAGTTTGATCAGGATTATATAAGTGCAAATATATAGATATAAGGGTATATAAAGATTTACTGAACTGTAAGATTTGTGCATTTTATCATATCCAAATTATATCCAAGTGTTTCCCTAATTATATCTAACATTTTTTCTAAGTGTCAAAGAAAGTGACAGTTCCTGATACAGCAGCAAGAGGTAATAGCAAAAGAAAGATTTCCAAGGTGTATAAAGCTAAGGCGATGTACCCGACATTTATTCATTTAACAAGCCCTGACTGACGGGCTACATACATCATGCTTTGTCCTCAGGGCCAGGCTTATTTAATCTGGAGCCTCATAAACTCCCCCAGAATCTCTGGAGAGCGTGCACAGCTTTTCAAAGGGGTCCCTGACCTCCCCAAATAAAGACCACTCTTGAGATTGACGGAGAGCAGCTAGCAGATTTTAAACAGATAAGTTAAATGTTGAAATTTCTGAGGGCAAACTTGAGGGAAATAAGATGAGTAACAGGGAAGCAAATTAAAAGCTCTTATAATAGCCCAGGGTCTTCCCCAGTGGCTCCACTGTAGAGAATCTGCCTACAGTGCAGGAGATGGGGTTTCAATCCCTGGGTCAGGAAGATCTCCTGGAGAAGGAAGTGGCAACCCCCTCCAGGGTCCTTGCCTGGGAGGCCCGTGGGGACAGAGGAGCCGGGGGGGGGGGGGAGGCTATCATCCATGAGGCCACAAAGAGTTGGACACGACTGAGCAACGGAACACAGAGGGGACAGAGGTTTTCCGGAAGCAGTGATGCTGAGATTGCCAGGCTGGGAAGTGAGAGGCAGCAGCAGAGAAGGGACACCAAACTGGCCACCATGTCTGGATGCTTGGCTGTTCAGTGAGGTCCTGGACAGAGAGCAGCGGAGGAAGACGCAGAGGAGAGGGGGAAGAGAGGTCTGGGGGAAGGTCAGTAAGCTATTATCCAGAGACAAACAGGTAACCAAGCAGGACCCGAAAGGGACCCTCTGAAAACAGCCCCCTCCAACGTCCTCCGCCTACCCCTTGTCTGCAGAAAAACTTCAGCCCCCTAGGCTTTTATTCTAAAGGATAAGTTTAATCAAAGAAGTGATAAATAAATGAAGATTTGATCCACAAAACAGTACATTGAGTAATGCAATGATATAAATCAATATAACTTTCCAAACAGGGAAAACTAAGCCATGAAATTTTCTGGTTGTTTTTTTTTTTTTTTTTAATTTAAATTCACATTCAGTAAGTAAAATTAAAGGGAGGAAATTAGGCAGTCTCAAATCTATTCAGGAGGAAGGTTTTATAGAATCTGATGGGTTCCTTGATGGCGGGTTGAGAGACCGCAGTGCCTGCCTAGGTACTTTGAGGACCACGGTGAGGGTTGCAGACATCAAGATGAGCTCAGAGACAGTCCATTTTAGGATGGGGTGGCTTCCTGATCTTTCACGGAAGCATGAAACAGGGAATGAGTCACTTCAATCTACTTAGGAAGGAAGAAAGATAAGGAAGTCCAGATTTCAGAATAGCATAAACCGGGCATAAAAAGGAAATGCATGTTTTAATTTTATAATAGATTGCCCAGTATGGAGGTAGACAGCTGTAGACTGTGCTGTCTTGAAACTAAACCCAGAACAATCTGAATGCCTCTGGCAACCACTCAGGCACTTTCCAGCTCTTTGGATTTGCCAATTATGGACATTTCATAGATGGAATAATACTATATGTGGCTTTTTGTGTCTGATTCTAGACTTGGCATGATGTTTCTGCAGCATGGAACAATGCTTATTCCTTTATATGGTGGAATAATACTCCGTGTGTGTGTATGTACTCAGTCGTGTCCAACTCTTTGCAACCCCATGGACTGTAGCCCACCTGGCTGTTCTGTCCATGGAATTTCCCAGAGAAGAATACTGGAGTGGGTTGCCATTTCCTCCTCCAGGGGAGCTTCCCAACCCAGGGATCGAACCCATGTCTCCTGAGTCTCCTGCATTGCAGGCAGATTCTTTACCACTGAGCCACCAAACAGTGGATTGGAAGCCAAATTCATTGTATGGACAGATGTTTTGCTTAGCTGTTTCAATAGATGGATATTTGGGTTGCTTCCACTTTTTACTATTATAAATAATATTTTTATGAATCTTTAATGTATAGGTTTTTGTTTGGACTTTTTAAAAAAATTATCTTGGGTAATATGCTGAAAGTAAAAGTGAAAGTCATTCCATTGCATCCGACTTTTTGCAACCCCATGGACGGGGTTGTTTGTCTTTTTATTGTTGAATTATAAAAATACTTCATATATTCTAGAGCAAAGCTCCTCATTAGATATACAGTTTTCAAATATTTCCTCCCATTATGTGAGCTGTATTTTCATTGTCTTGACGGTTCTCTTTCTACCACATAGTTATTCATTTTGATCTATGAAGTTTATATTTTTTGACTAATGAGTTTAGGTTCATATCTAAAAACAACCATTGCCTAATCCAAGGTTACAAGGATTACAAGGTCACATTACTTCAATGTTTCGTCCTAAAATGTTTATCATTTTAGCTCTAACATATAGGTCTGTGGGCTTCCTTAGTGGCTCAGACAGTAAAGAAACTGCCCAAAATACAGGAGATCAGGTTTTATCCCTGGGTCAGGAAGATTCCCCTGGAGAATGCAAAGGCTCCCCACACCAGTATTCTTGCCTGGAGAATTCCGTGGAAAGAGGAGTCTGGCAGGCTATCGTCCACGGGGTTGCAAAGAGTCAGACACAACTGAACAACTAACTCTTCCATTTTTCTCTTTAGGTCTATGATCTATTTTAAGTTAATTATCATCTATGGTGTAAAGTATAAATCCAACTTCTTTCTTCTGAATGTGGATATTCAGTTGTCTCTACACTATTTGCTGAAAAGCCTACTGATGCCCCATTGGACGGTCTTGACAACTTTGTCAAACACTAACCATAGAGGTAAGGGATTTTCTGTGGACTCTTGATTCCATCCCACGGATCTATATATCTAGCTTTTTGCTAATACCATACTGTCTTGAATACCACAGCTTTGTAGTAATTTTGAAATGGAAAGCATTGGTATTGTTCTTCTTCAAGATTGTTTTGGCTAGTCTGGGCTCTTGCATTTAAATATCAATTTTAAGCTTGAATTGTCAATTTATGGAAAAAGGTAATTTTAATAGGAGTTGCATTTAATCTGTAGACCAGTTTGTGGAGCACTGTCATCTTTTCAACATTAAGTCTTTTGAACATAAACACAAAATGAATTTCTGTTTATTTTAGGACTTCTTTAATTTCTCTCAACAATGACTTATATTTTTAAATACACAAATATTGCATTTTTTGTTAAATTTATTCCTAATTATTTCATTCTTTCTGATGCTATTTCTAAGTGAAATTGTTTTCTTAAATTCATTTTTGGATTGCTCATTGTTGCCTTATAGAAATACAACTGATTTCTGTTCACTAATTGTTTATCCTGTAAATGTGCAAAACTCATTTATTAATAATATGTGTGTTGGGAGGGGAGAGATTCCTTAGATTTTCTATATGCATGATCAGGTTTTCTAAGAATAGATAATTTTACTTCCTCCTTTGCAGTCTCAGGGCTTCCCAGGCGGCTTAATGGTAGAAGAATCCATCTGTCAACGCAGGAGCTGCCAGAGACACTGGTTTGATCCCTAGGTGGAGAAGATGACCTGGAGGAGGAAATGGCAACCCACTCCAGTATTCTTGCCAGTTACTGAGTTAAAGTGACGAGAGCAAACATCTTCCTGATCTTAAGGATGAAGCTTTCTGTCTTTTACCATTATATAATTTTAGTTGTGGGTTTTTCATAAATGTTCTTTATCAGGTTGAGGAAATTTCCTTCTACTGAGTGTTTTTATCATGAAAGTTGTCCAATTTTGTCAAGTGTCCTTTCTGAATCTACTGAGATTATCATGTGGTCTTTGTCTGCTGTTCTATTAATGGCACAGTGATTTTCATGCGTTAAGCCAACCTTGCATTCCTGGGATAAATCCTATTTGGTCATGGCATATAATCCTTTTTATATATTTATGGATTTGATTTGCTAGTATTTTATTGAATCCTTTTATTTTTATATTCATAAGGAGCATTTGTGTAGTTTTGTTTTGTTTTGTTTTGGGGATGTCTTTGCATGGTTTTAGTATTGGGAAAATACTGTTTTCATAGAATGATTAGGGAAGGGTCCTTTCTCTCCTAGCATGACACTAAGCTTTAAGAGTGCTTTGTTACACATTAAAGCTAACTCACACAAAGATAATATGCTGGCATAATAACTTCACTGGATGTCAAGAATTACAGAGACGGAAGGAGTAAAGACGCATTTTAGAAAGTCTCAGGCGTATCCAGAAATGAGGGCATATTTCGATGCCATCACTCATTTACATATTTCCAATGTTTTTACAGGCAGAATGTCAAATCCAGAATTATGTAGATTTTCCCAGACAT
The DNA here is from genome assembly GCA_020226075.1 of Hydropotes inermis. Lineage (NCBI taxonomy): Eukaryota > Metazoa > Chordata > Mammalia > Artiodactyla > Cervidae > Hydropotes > Hydropotes inermis. Next base: position 77,993,388 of record CM035276.1, on the reverse strand, counting down.
TCAAATGTGTCCTACTATATTTAGAAAAAGCAGAAAACAAGTAGTTTCACACTTTCTTCAAATTTATTTATACTTGAGCCATTCTCAATGTGTTCAAACTACTTTCTTGACCTTTAGACATGTCCATAATCAATCCCACCTTTCCAAGCTATAAACATTGTTTAACAACTTTAGTCAAGTTTACTTGTAGTCCCTTTCAGCTCCACTCCCTAAATAGTACATCACCTTCAAATGTGCAGTGCTATTTCTTGCTTCAGAGTCTGTCTCGGAATCATCCCCTCTCCTCATCCTGGCTACTTCTCCATAAACTGTATCCTAGTTTAATTTCGGGACCCAGTTAAAATAAGAACTACCCTTTCTTGGCTTCTTTTCTCATTCAGCAGGAGAGACAGGGTCTACGAACAGAGGAGAAGAACATGAAACATCACTTCTGATTACCTATTGTCATGCCCTGCAGTCTAAGGGTGAAGGGGAGAATGTAATTGGAGGATCAGTTGTCATGGACACCAGTCCCTACCCCAGTTCACCTCACCTAACCAATCTCACTGCCTCATACCTGATAGAACTGCTTTCTTGAGCTCCCCTGTGTATGAGGTAAGGATAATCTTGGCATCCATCCCTTTATATGCCATTTATTCACTTGCTTGGGAGCCTTCTGTGAAATCCACATATGCAAGGTCCATGTCTTATTTGACATTTTAACCTAACTACTGTACTTGGGGCATGTTAAGTGGTAAATTAGTGAACAGTGCATTCAGTTCAATTCAGTTGCTCAGTCGTATCCGACTCTTTGTGACCCCACAGACTGCAGCACACCAGGCCTTCTTGTCCATCACCAACTTCAGAGTTTACTCAAACTCATGTCCATTGAGTCAGAGATGCCATCCAACCATCTCATCCTCTGTTTTCCCCTTCTCTTCCTGCTTCCAATCTTTCCCAGCATCAGGATCCTTTCCAGTGAGTCAGTTCTTATCATCAGGTGGACAAAGTATTGAAGTTTCAGCTTCAGCATCAGTCCTTCCAACGAATATTCAGGACTGATTTCCTTTAGGATGAACTGGTTGGATCTCCTTGCAGTCCAAGGAACTCTCAAGAGTCTTCTACAACACCACAGTTCAAAAGCATCAGTTCTTTGGCACTCAGCTTTCTTTATAGTCCAACTCTCACATCCACACATGACTACTGGAAAAACCATAGCTTTGACTAGATGGACCTTGGTTGGCAAAGTAATGTCTCTGCTTTTTAAACAGTGCATTAGAATTATTAAAAATTAAGGTATTCCTCTGTCAAAACTGCACAGATGGTAACTAGAGCTATCTCATATCGAAGGCCCAAACATACCATTTCACATAGAATCATATATTTTAATATAATGATCAGCCAGAGTAAAACAATAATTCAAGTATATTAAAAACTTCTTTATCGGCATCAGCAGCTTATGTGTGTTCCCTTTTTCCTCCTTAAGATTCCTTCTTTCCTGAGGCATTCATTCACTCATTGAACAAGCAGTGTACAAGATATGGAACTACAGTTTTATTCTGTGTTCAGAGGGAGCTTCAGAAGAATCAACTAAACAGGCAATTAAAACATTATAATGTTCAATTGTATCCATAAACTAAACCTTGCAGTCGATTAAAATCTCTGCAATGTCTATGCACATGCATGTGTGAGTGTAAGAAAGTAAAGCATATACTTTAGCAGCATATATCACCTGCTTTCTATCTAGCTCAGCAGAATATAGAACTAAAACTGATTAATCAGACACAGATTAATTTCTGTTCCATGCTCTTGCCTCTTCTGTTTAATAAGTAGCATGCCTGAAATGACAGAGGATGAGGTGGTTGGATGGCATCACTGACTCAATGGACATGATTTTGAGTGAACTCTGGGAGTTGGTGATGAACAAGGAGGCCTGGTGTGCTGCAGTCCATGGGGTCGCAAAGAGTCGGACACGACTGAGCGACTGAACTGAAGTGAACTGATGCCAGAAAACAGCAGTTTAGAATTGCGGGTTTTGACTCCAGCTCTGAGATATATAGGTGAGATGGGTATCGCCTAGCGTTTGTCTTCTCCCAGTCTCCGTGTGCTCAACTGTCAAATGGGATAGAGACTTCTGATAGACTCCTCTGAGGTTTTGCAGAGAGAGGGCACAAGTTCAAGTGGAATTTTTGAGTCCCTAAATCATAAACGTGATTTATCTTTTCACTGATCACTAATTACTGAATTCCTGGACAGGCACCAACATTATTTATTCTGGTTTTTGTTCTTTAAATGGCCTTTTTAAAAAGCGGTCCTCATATGGGGATCTCTAAAGACTGTAGTATTCAGATTTTACAAGGCTCTTGGTGAGGCAGATGGTAAAACATAAAAGTTGTTCTGATTTTAAATTGAACTGAGTCCAACACTGGCTGCATGTCATTTTTCTAGTTGTTCCAAATTAGTTCCTTTCTCATTTGTTTCAGTGTGACTTCCAACTTGGAGTTTTTAAATGATTAATTTGATTCATTGAATTGGTGCTTTTTAAAGTTTTGTCTCTGTGTGTGTGTGTTTTCTGTGATTGAATGCAGGTGAAAACAACAGAGGAGGTCCACCACCCAAATTTTTGAAATTAGAAAGCCAAAGTGTTACTTTGTTCATATCTCTTTATATTTTATATTGACTCACTCTTACTTACTTAGCTAAGTTATATGGATTTTTAGATCTCTAAAATGATACATCTTTCAAATTTAGACAGAAGATATGACATTTTTTTTCAAAATGACATATGTGATACCTAATGGATATCTTTAATTTTTAAAGTTCATATAAGAATTCATCACTCAAAACATCATGGCATTTGCACCCTGCTGGTTTTCCTATCACAATTTTTTAACTAAAATTAGTCAATTTTTAAAATGAAGCATCTGGAAATGAACGTCCAGCAGATCTTTATTTATCTGGAGGAAAAAATACTCTAACAGATTCAAAGTTAAAGAAGAGTAGATGCTTGCTTTTTTAACCTTCCACCAATTCTATCTGCTCAGCTCTCTCAGCTTTTCTCATTGCTTTTTCTCAAGGTCACCAGTGCCCTGTGCGGATAGCACAGCCTTCACTTATCAGAGCCTCTGCCAGCTCTCACAAAAGAGAAGCCAAGAGTGGAGCAAACACAAAAAAGGAAGGTTTGCTACGAACTGTGATGTGAGTGCAGCTGAGACCGAATGCCCACAGCTTCAGCCCAGAACTCCTGCATCAGCATCTCTCCACACACATTCAACATCTTCCCTGAAGCTTCACTGCTCTGCACAACCCTTCATAAACCACTGCTGAGGCCTCATCTGTCTCTCCCACAAGGTGAACCGACATGTGGGAGGACTGCAGAAACAACAGATGAGCCCTCTACCTCACAAAACACCCACACATTTCAGAAAGCACCATTCTGAAGAAGTGTCCAAGAAACAAATCCCAGCATGGCATAGTCATTAAAGCTTGGAGGACCTGGAGAGAGGAAATGGTCCGATCAGACAAATGGCAATAAACGTGGTACATGAACAGAAAGGCCTCTATGTAGTACCACCCAGGAGTGATCACGAACTTGATATGCTGTGACACGTGGGCCAGTCTCTGGGTTAAGGCCTTAAGCTGCTTTCTCTCCTTTTATCTTCACTATGAGTCACTCAGTCATGTCTGACTCTTTGAGATCCCATGGACTGCAGCCCACCACGCTCCTCTGTCCATGGGATTCTCCAGGCAAGGTTGGGTAGCCATTCCCTTCTCCAGGGGGTCTTCCCAACCCAGGGATCGAACCTGGATCTCCTGCACTGCACATAGATTCTTTACTGTCTGAGCCAGCAGGGAAATCCTTTTATCTTCACATATTTTAAGTTATTGTTTAACACATACTCATTACACCCTTTTCACAGATGAGGAAACAGTGTCTGTTCAAGGTCAAAAGAGAATAAGGCCTGGATATCTGTTTTGGGCCAAGCAGTCTGTCCAGAGCTTCACGGGAATTTGATTCTGCTTATCCTAGTGAAGTGAAAGTCGTTTAGTCGTGTCCGACTCTGTGACCCCGTGGACTATAACACCACACAGTCCATGGAACTCTCCAGGCCAGAATACTGGAGTGGGTAGCCATTCCCATCTCTCTATTGCTCCCATCTATTTTATGAATTACATTCATGACTTTGTTTGTGAGAATGTGAGTCCTTGCATTCAATATACATGACTTTCCAGCATGCCACATGATTTCAAGTCCAATGTTTCTCTCCCCAGCATCCCTGCACGCATCCATCATCTGTCATTTCCAATTACTATTAGCGGTGTTAATTCTAGCCCATCTGTTTAATGATATGGTATAATTTCATAAGACTTCTTCTCAAATGACTATTTATCTTAGGATGTCCATCAGCATTGCTACATTTTTCCTACAGATGGTAGGGGTCATCACGGCCTGTATTAAAAACACAAAAAGCACTTGCATCAGATTTAGTTCAGATTTCACACCATATACATATAGATATTTGAATGTGAGACAAGGAAGGAGAAGTGACATTTCCATCTGAGCAAGCACAGCTGAAGCTTGACTTCTGCGGGATCCGTCCTGTTCAAGCCCTTCTCTGATCTCCCTCTAGCGGCTCAACGCAGTACTGCGGTTACTCAGCTCCACATCTGCACGACTCCGAACTGTTCCTTCCTTTATTCATCAGCCAGCACCGCGGGGCTCCGTCTGGGGGCGCAGCATCCACTAGGCCCCGGCTCTGCGGGGCCGGCAGTGTCTCACAGGACGGGCATCAAGGACCCAGCACCCAACTGCCCGAGGGTGCCCCCGGGCACCTTTTCTTGCCTGGGACTCCCGGTCTGTGTGTCCACGTGGGCACCTTCTGCCTGGCGGAGAGGCTCACAGCTCAGCTGTTTGTGTCGCAGCAGCAGGAGACTGGCCGGGCCAGGTGGGGACACAGCCCCCGGAGAGGACACCCGGGAAGAAGGAAGAGGTTCCGCAGAGGCTCCACAGGGCCACCCGACCCACAGGTCCCGGAGGCCACACGGAGAGGAAGCCAGCAGGAGCCTGGCGGGCAGAGTCGGCTGGGCGTCCCCAGGCTGGCCCGGTACGGTTCTCATTGTTGGAGAGTGAGAGGTCCCCAGCCCGCTTTCTGGGAAACCAGGAGACACGAAGGCAGGGAGGAGGAGGGCTGAGGATGGCCGTGCCAGCCTCGCACAGCAGTCCCTTTCAGTGACCTGGTGCTGGAGAGGACTCTTGAGAGTCCCTTGGACTGCAAGGAGATCAACGCCGTCAGTCCCAAAGGAAGTCAGCCCCGACTATTCATCGGAAGGGCTGATGCTGAAGATGAAGCTCCGATACTCCGGTCACCTGATGCGAAGAGCCGACTCATTGGAAACGACCCTGATGCTGGGAAAGACCAGGGCAAGAGGAGGAGGGGGTGACAGAGGATGAGATGTCTGCATGGCATCACAGACTCAATGGGCATGAGTTTGAGCAAACTCGGGGAGGCAGTGAAGGACAGGGAAACTTGGCGTGCCGCAGTCCAAGGGGTCACAAAGAGTCAGACACGATCGAGCGCCTGGACGATGACAACAGCAGGAAGATAAAGAAGTCCTCACGCAGGCTCCATTTTTCACGCTAATTTTGGGTAGGGGAGGTGTCACTTTTTAAATGCCATGCCCTACATAGAATGGGCAGATAGGTGCAATGATTTATACAGTTTACACACGGGTAAGCACATAAGCATTTAGATAAAATTTGTGAAAAATACTGTCAAGGTCGGGAATAGGACAACAGGAAAGAAAATAACAGGAGGGTAATTGGATTGGACTGTGAGAGGAGGGGGTCCTGGCCAGGCCCGGCTGAGGGGTGGCTTTGGGATGAGATGGGCTTGATGGACAGGTGTCAGCGGGGCGTGGATTCCCAGCCGCTGGGGCCCAGGATGCAGGGAACATTACGGCAGGTTATTAATAGGTGAGCCTGAAAAAATACCCAGGCGGCTTCCACCGGAGAGGACAGAAGATCCCTGAAGGTTACAGGCCGGTCGTGCAGGAACTGCAAATGCCTGCTAACAGGCCTCTAATGGATTTCAGTAAATACAAGGTCACGTTTAAACACTGCCTTAGGCTGCCTCTCAGGACTCACAGTGTGGAAGGGAGGCTCCAAACCCGCAATGGAAACTAACATCGGAGTTTCCAGAAATGTGCAAAACGGAAAGGGATAATTATCCACTGTTAGACTCATGAAGTGCCATGGGAAAGAGATCCCGACTAGCTGAGAAAATCAAGGGGAGCTTAATGCTGTTTACAGTGTTTATTTTAAAAATGGGCCGTTTTTAGACATTTGGAGATGGAGCTCAATGATCAGGAAACTGGGGGCAAGGCAGCGGCGGGGGGTGGGGGCGGGAAGAAAAGGGTTCTCACAGGAGAACAGCCAGCAGGTAAAGTCTGGCCGCGCAGGAGGCCGTGGAAGACAGAGGAGGGGTCCTGGGGTCCGACACCATCGCCCTGTGGACCACAGCTGAGGGACACGCCAGCATGCTGAGTTCAGTTCCAGAAAGTTCCAGAGGGTACAGAGAAGGGGTGGGGATGCCTTTTCAGGTTAGAACCATACATCTAGGGGTCTGGGGACCAATTCACCATCAGAGAGACATTAAAGTGCAGGGTGACTGTGGGGTGTCAGAACATTTAAAGGGGTTTCTTTTCTTCACATGCAGTAAATGAGATGAGAAGTATTCCTACTACATAAACAAAAAGATACACTCTTAGACATATGACTAAGCCTCCTGAGAAACACGGGCAGCTGTGTTCTTGGCGCTGAGGCTGTGTGCAAGGGTGCTCAGTCATGTCCGACTCTCTGCGACCTCTAGGACTCTAGCCCACCAGGCTCCTCTGTCCATGAGATGCTCCAGGCAAGAATACTGGAGTGATCACCATGTCCTCCTCCAGGGGATCTTCCTGACTCAGGGCTCGAACCCAGGTCTCCAGCATTGCAGGCAGACTCTTTACCAGCTGAGCCACAGAGGAAGCCCACCAATACCTGCATTTAGCTGTGAAGTATAATTCTTTCACAGGTGTCTATACTGTGCCCATGAGTAGGTCCTTTGACAAATGAGGTTAATATGTAATTACGATACAGGACCACAGTGAAGAATACAAGGAACTTGCTTATAACCGGAACCCAAGTACTAATACCAGACATGATTTCTTTCCTGTGGAATAGTCCATTGATAACTGCTGGAGAAGTGGAAATGTTTTTATGGGGATTGCAAATTTCAAAAGTGTGTTGTCTTGCTGAGGTCTCCCAAATCCACCCATCCATCTAGATGTCAACCAATCCATCTCTAGATGCACACATCATTTCCTCAGCCTTACTGCTGTTAGTTATTGCAGTTGTTAGTATTTTAATCCATCCCTGGTCTCCCAGAAAAAGTCTTAAGAGTTTTGGTACAGCAAATCTTTTCCACCAAAATATTTTTAGCATCCCCTAAAAAACTACATGTGGTATATGTAGGTCTTCAATACATTCACTGAAAGTATTTGTTCTATCAGTCAAGGGTCACTAGTGATTAAGGCGAAAAAAAAAAGATTTGGAAAAAGAAGGATCGGGCTTGGCTTAAAAATGAGAAAATAGCATAAAAATGGATGTCAGGTTTAGTTGGAGGGTTGAATAACTGCTTTTGTCCCTTTAATCCTGTTCCATCATAGCCACTGACCTGCTAAATATAGCTAATTATAGCCAGTGCTGTGAAAAATAAGCCATTCAAATGAATTTATGTTGGGAGAAAATTAACACATTAATCCAAAGAAGTTAATAGCATGTTTTAAAAGAATGATAAGTAGTTTCAAATAAATTTAAAGGCATCAATTAATCCAAACATCAACAGAAGTGATGGTCAATAATTCAAATAATGTAAGTAAAAGATTCAACACCTAACATGACAAAAAAGAAAAAAATAACAGTTATACACTAAATAAAGGAATGATATTATAGATTAAGGTCATAATTTTTGCCTCCTTTGGCATATTTTAGAAATAAAATACAAATAATCTCAGAGCCAATAAGCTATATCCCTATTAGGAAGAGCAGTCCATTTAGGACTTCACAGACTGATCACAACAGTTTGGGATGATATAAACATTTACAGGACTTTCTGTAATTAGGAGAATTAGCCCTTTCCCCTACCTTCATTCCCTAACACACTCACAACACACACCAAGGCTGTCTGAGCTAGTCTTGGCAAGATGATTCAGGATATTTCACCATACCCTCTTAGAATATATCCTCTGGAATAGAGATAAATCTTTTGCAAGTTGTGTTAGATGTTGAGTCTAAATTCTCATTTACAGACGTTAAACTCAGCAAGAGCCTGTGGGGTCCTCCCAGGTGCAAAAGCCCCTTCATGTCCCTTGCCTCTTATTTTTAGAAAAACTGAAGTCTCCCAGGCCTCCTTGAGTCACAAAAGAGCAAGCTTGAGCAGTTAATGATTAGGACAATGGAGTCAGAGAATCTTCAGGTCCTCCCTGAAGGACCTGGATAACAGTGTCTGATGCACATCCCTGAGTTGTGTTGCAATACCGTAACTGCCACCAAAGGGAAAAAGCTAGCTGCGTGACGACCAGACTGCAGTCATGACACAAGTCGCTTCTTCCTGAGCAGCACTGAACCTACGGCTTCACAACTGGCCTCAGGAGGATAGGAACAAACCGACCCTGGAGTGGAGATCAACTCCTTCACTAGTTATTGTGGGGTTTTATCTTCTAGTCCAGGGGATTATAATCGGCACAATGACTCTCTGCAAAGAATTACTTTTTAAAAAGTGAGTAATGAGATGCAGCTTTAGGATCTCAGCTGGCACTTAAGAGAACCAACAAAGCACCTTGTCAGATCCATCCACTCTTAAGAATCCTTCAACACTCATGCTCAGCTTGAAGACGTTACAGAAGAGGGACCTCTGTCCCTTTTTCGTAGAAATGGAAGGGAAATCTGACAGCGGGGACTGTAACTGAGGTGGTGAGACTGTAACTAGGGACTCTCGGATCCTCAGCATTGTCCAACTATTTTTCTTCGTTAGCATACGGCCGTAATCTTGTGCTGACTATCCTGACTTCTATCCCAGTTCATCATAAACTGAGCTTAGCTTGCGGCTGATAGACAACACTGCTGATGCAAATCAAGACTGAAGATGAGCTGCTCTATTGTCTTTACCCTTGTTCCTTACTCTTCAGGACTAATCTCAAGTGAACCAGAGATTCATGACTGAGTTATATTCCAACAGCAAGCCAGACTTGGTGGCTACTTGGAATCTAATGATCAAGACAACTGTCTCTAACCCTCCCCAGCATATAGGCAGCCATCTGCTCTTTTCTCTTATAATCTCCAGGCAAACCCTTGGGAGTTGGGAGTTGGTTCTTTGGACATGAGTCCACCTTCTCCTCAGGATTGTTAGCTTCCTCCATAAAGTTGTCATTCCTTCTACCCAACACTTGTCTCTCAGTATTGGATTCTTTTTTAATTAGTTCATTTTTATTGAAGTGTAGCTGATTTACAATGTTGTGCTAGTTTCAGGTATGCAGCAAAGTTACTCAGCTATACATACATATATACCTATTTTTTCAGTTCTTTTCCTTTATAGGTTATTATAAAACACTGAGTATAGTTCCTTGCGCTATGCACTAAGTCCTTGCTGGTTGCTGATCTGATGTTCAGTTTTGACTCTTGGTGACTTCATGAACTGAAGCCCATCAGGTTCCTCTGTCTGTGGGATTTCCAGGCAAGAATACCAAAATGAGTTGTCACTTCCTTCTCTAGGAGACGTTCCTGACCTAGAGATCGAGCCCGAGTCTCCCGCATCCCCTCCAGCGGCAGGTGGGTTCTTTGCCGCTAGCGCCACCAGGGAAGCCCCCTTGGTGGTTACATGCCTTAGACACAGCAGTGTGCGTGTGTGAATGCCAAGCTCCTGGTTTACCCCTCTGCCACCCTGCGTCCTCTTCAGTAATAAGTTTGCTCTCTATGTCTGTGAGTGTGTTTGGTGCATAAGTTCACTTGTATCACTCTTTTTTAAGATTCCACACATAGGTGGTATCATTAGATATTTGTGTCTGTCTGGTTTACTTCACTCAGCATGACAATCTAGAAGCGTTATTTCGTGAGCAGTATTCCACTGTGTATATGCACCACATCTCTGTCACTCATTCGCCTGTCAATGAACACACAGGTTGCTTTCCTGAGTGACCAGCAGCCAAGTCCGAGTTTGGTACCAATGTTCTTGTAGGTCCTTTCCGTCACTTTCAAACCGCATGTTAGTGAAGCGGGGCTTCCCTGCTGTTTGAAACACACAGGGAAATACAGTGTGGGCACGGCAGGTCTTCCCAGGGTCTTTCTCTCACAGCATTCTGTTCTTCAAGTTAAGGTAAGGGTTGTTTGCTTTTTAATCAATTTATTTTAATTGGAGGCTAAATTACTTTACAATATTATGGTGGTTTTTGCCATACACTGACATGAATCAGCCTGGGTGTACATGTGTTCCCCATCCGGAACCCCCTCCCACCTCCCTCCCCATCCCATCCCTCTGGGTTGTCCCAGTGCACCGGCTTTAAGTGCCCTGTTTCATGCGTGGAACTTGGACTGATCACCTATTTCACATATGGTAAAATACATGTTTCAATGCTATTCTCTCAAATCATCCCACCCTCGCCTTCTCCCACAGAGTGCAAAAGTCTGTTCTTTATCTCTGTCCTTCTTTTTCTGTCTCCTGTATAGGGTCGTCGTTACCATCTTTCTAAATTCCATATATATGCGTTAATATGCTGTATTGGTATTTTTCTTTCTGACTTACTTCGCTCTGTATAATGGGCTCCAGTTTCATCCACCTCATTAGAACTGACTCAAATGCATTCTTCTTAATAGCTGAAAGATATTTAATTGCGTATATATACCACAACTTTCTTATCCATTTGTCTGTCAATGGACATCTAGCTAGGTTGCTTCCATGTCCTGGCTATAGTAAACAGTGCTGCGATGAACACTGGGGTACACGTGTCTCTTTCAATTCTACTTTCCTTGGTGTGTATGCCCAGCACTGGGATTGCTGGGTCGTATGGCAGTTCTATTTCCAGTTACACACCTGTGTTACATTATCTTTAGGTTCACCTACAAATTCAGTTAACAAGAGAAGGTTATAAAAGCTGAGATGGAAAATGAGTGGTACAAAATGAAAGCTCTTCTAAAAATATTGAATTATTTTCGGGAAGATCATTCTTTCGTATTCTCCAGAATATTGCCAGACCAAACCATCCATTTATAATGTGGCCTTTACTTCACATTTCAAAGCCAAGACAGAAAATATTTTCTCAAAAGCAAGACTCCCCGCCCAAGTTATAATATATAGCACTTTTTTTTCCTGTATTTGGTGACATTTTAACGTTTCAGCTTATTAGTGACATATTCTATGACTGCTTTGGTTTTGAAAAATACTCAATGGGGGGAGATTTAGCCCTGCCAAAATACATCCAAACTCCTACTGACATCTTAAAATCTAAACATAGTGTTTCAAGATTGGAATCATATATAAAATGAATACCAGAAGGTACACCAGAGAGTTGAGAGTTCAGGAAAATATAAATCAGCTAAGAAGATCCACAAGGTTCAGAGAAGTAGAAAGCCACTGGTAAGATGCTGCATGCCTGTGTGGGGAAGGAGAGCTCAGAACACAAATGAAAAGGTCACACTTTCTCAGAATGACCTAAAGGCCAAGTAACCACTCAGCAGAGTTAGCTTAGCTCATAGCTAAATTCTAAGCCATGTGGGAAATAGAAAGATACCAAACATAGACTCAGCATAGGGCCAGGGAGCGGGTCCTGGTCAGGGATGCAGGAGAACAGACTCCCGGGCTGTGGGTCCTGGGGATCGGCTCCACAATTTCCCTGGTACACAATCTCTAAACACACACTGTACCCAGGAGCTGAGCATCACCTCGAACATGAAAATTACTACACTATCATCAACAAATAAGACCTGTCCCCAACCTGAGTTTGAGGTGACCGTACGATTTACAAGTCTCTAAATGTGAAAGAACCATTTTCCCCTTTGTTTTCTATATTCATGACCCAAAATTATGTCCCTATTAGTTAAAAAAAAAAAAAAAAAAAAGACTATTGGTATAGACCCCACTGAAAGATTAAATAATTTTCTCTGACAATGGAGTGCAACTATTACAATAAATAGGAAAAAATTCTCTCAGACTGCTTTTATGAAGCTTTCTCATTTTCCACTTTTTACAACACAGTCTAAATTCCCTCAAACACTCATTTCAAAAGCTTATGATTCAGTCTCAGTGCCCCCATGGGCTACATTCTCCTAAGGAACGTGTGTTGAAAGGAAGCACATGTTCACAATTATCTCTGAGCTGCCTCTCAAAAAGTGGTCCTTTTTTGGTAGATTTTTATATGGGTCACAACACCTACACGCTGAGTTCAAAGTCATCTAAGAACCACTCAAGTGAAAAAGGACCTCATATTACATTTTTTCTCTCCATATTTCTTTCCATTAAAAAAATCTTCTAGCGAAAAATGTACCACAGCTCCCCAGTAGCCCCCCCCCCAAAAAAAAGGCTTTTTAAATAAGATCTGCTGGAAAATATATAATTGAGAAAGCTGATTTACTTAAAAAATGATAGTGAAATGAGTAAACGGCCAGCATGTTAAGGCAAGACCGATTTCACCATCAGAGATCTGTCATGGGCTCCATGTACTAAATGCTCAAAGCAGCAGACGTGGAATAAAAGGAAATAAACAAAAACAGGGCTGACACTGACAGCAGTGGTTGCTAAGTTTCCAGCATTTCTAGTTAAAAGTAGTAAAATTTCTATCAGGAAGTCAAGTGGTCCAGTCATGACAGAGGTGGAATGAGCCATTTTTTCCTCCACTATGCACATGTGTTTTTCTAGTTCCACTACTTGATTCCCTCCTAGGGACCTCTTTTTAAATGTAGTAAATATAGCAGAGAACGTTTCTAAAGATGACATAGAACTTCAACAATTGCAAAGTCTCTGAGTGAAACAGGGCTCACAATAGTGGTAGGAATAGTACGACTCAACAAAAGAAAACCATTGGCTACTTTTGAAAAGCTAAACAGCGTTTTATGCCCCTCCCATGCACCATATGTTCACAGCTCTATGAAGCAGGTAAAATGTTATAATTATCTGCATTTCATAGGTGGATAGAGCTTAGAGAAGATGAGCAAATTAACCGATGTCAAAGATCAACAAATACAGAGCCAGAAGTGAACCCAGCTCTGTCTGACATCACTGCAAACTCTTAGGCAACTTTTGTTCCTCACTCCACACTCCCAGGGCGATGGTGCCAAAATTTCTGCATTGGAATCAGAGTACTAGAAAATGCAGTCTTAAAAAGTCAAGAATTAGGGCAAACAGGAGTAATTAGAGAAAGGCTTACTTTGTTCACTTGAATAACTTTGTTTGTAAAAACAGGTTCTGTGGTGGGTAGAATGTCTGGACAGAGGAAAATGCAAATAGATGGCCTCATAGCTGCACAGAAACACCACGAAAATGTTCTCAAACTTGAAATAAAGTCTGCTTCAATCACAAATATATTTTCTTTTGTTGATTTTCCTATCCATGATGCATTACGGTAGGAAAAAAAAAAATCAAGGGAGTCTCATGCCATTTCTGAATCCTCCCCACACAACAGCAAGAAAATATGGATAGTTTTGTGAAACAGTCAGAGAATTTGGGGCTTCCCAGGCGGCTCGGTTGGTGCAGAATTTGCCTGCAGTGCAGGAGACCGTGTGGAATGCAGGAGACCTGGGTTTGATTCCTGGATCAGCAAGATCCCCTGGAGCAGGAGATGGCAACCCACTCCTGTATGCCTGCCTGGGAAATCCCATGGACAGAGCAGCCTGGCGGCTCTAGCCCTTGGGGTCGCAAGAATCGGACAGGACTGAGCGACAATCACCTTCATTTTTCAGAAAATGTTAGTAATTGGTGTAAGAAGCAGTCTTGAACAAAGAGGAACCATAAATATTCTAGCCCTCCTCCCCCAGGAATTCACTGAAAACTCTAGAAAGGTATCTGATTTTCCTACATCACTGAAGAGCAGGATTTTAGTTAATTCTATCCATGCGCTGATGCCAAGTGTACTCACTGAGCACTCATGATGTCTGTGACGCTCCTTCCCGGGTACCCCTCCATCTCAGGTGTAAGTGGACTGCGGGCTATGACGGAGGCCAGGAGCACAATAACTCACGGGAACACAGCCCTGGCTGCCCCCAAGGGCCCCGAGAGTAGGAAGCGGCCACATGAGGAGCAACTCACCCACGGGGAACTTGGTTCAACAATCCCCTTGATCACATACACAATATTTCCTACTCCCGTTCTCAAGGCAGAGCCTAAGTCTGGCCAGGGAGGCTGTTTTAGGTTCCGATGAATAAAAATAGTTAAGTGGAGATGACAAGTGTCTCTTCAAATCACAGAAGGAATCAACACACACTTGTCCATCCCTGCCTATTTTGCCATGAAACCCATTTTTTAAGAAATAACAGGTCAAGCAACAAAAAGGGATACTTAACAATTCATATACAATAAGACCAGTTAAACAAACAAACAAAATGAAAAATAAAAATAAAAATTTAAGTAATCACTTTAAGAGCAGCCTCTAAAATGTTTTTTCAATTATAGAAAGATAATTCACTTTTGGTTTATTTTATAAATTTAGTATTTCATTAAAAAAAAATCAGTGGCTCAAGCGGTAAAAAAAAAAAAATCTACCTTCCAATGCAGGAGATGCAGGAGACATGGGTTCGATCCCTGAGTCAGTAAGATCCCCTGGAGGAGGAAATGGCAACCCACTCCAGTATTCTTACTGGGAAATCCCATCAAAAGAGGAACCTGGCGGGCTACAGTCCATGGGGTGGCAAAGATTTGGACACGACTGAATGACTGAACACACACACACACACACACACACATATGGAAATACAGAATCTTTCTGAGCCAATGCAGTGACACAAATGAGAATTTTACTAATCCTATGTTAGAGATAACAAATCTGGCATTACAGAAAACAAAGACATTTGTATTCTACCAGCATTCATTCAGTAAAAAACAAGTCAACTCACAGGACAATCTGAACATGCCCTAAAATCTCAGTGAATTTGGGAAGCATGTCAGTCCAAGTTCCATACACATGGATGCACGCGTGCATTCACACACACACACACACACTCAGCCCCTCCACTGTTTATTTTGTACAATGCCACACAACAGCCACACTAGAGGGTCATCCCCTTGAAGCCTGGGACCTATGTCTGATTTATTCCTGTCTTATCATGGGGTCTGGCATATCGTAGGTGCTCAATAAACATTTGCAGAACAAATAAATGAAAGTGACACTGATACTGATCACTGCCCGCCTTCTTCACCGAGCCCCCTGATACAGCTCTCCCCAACACACTAATGAGGAGCCGGCACTGAAAGCACCACCGAATCAACGAATATTTTCAAAGGCTGAGCAGCCGCGTCTCTGGGTAAGGAAACAATAGACCCCTCAAACAGGAATCCATTCTAAAGTAAAGAACAAAGGGGACAGTAAAGAATGAAGAATTCATCTTTTACATGGTGCAGCCATATTTCTAAACACATCTAGATCATCATGGAATATGCATAATATTAATTGGTCTTCCATTTCAAAACCTTTCAATTAGGCACAGGAGCCTTAATAATGCTTATGAAACACCGCATAATTTCTATACACCTTGAACACTTGAAACTGCCAATTTTATAGGTCAAAGGCCAGGGCATGTCAGCAATTTCATACTTATATCAGATCCAAACGGATCAAAATTAAAGTGTGGCTGATAGAAACTGGAAATCAGGGGGGGATGGCAGCTCAGGAAAGGGTGGGAGAAACAGCAACTGTATTTTATAAAATGGGGAAATTCAGAAATACTCTCTGTAGCCGACAGAACCACAGATGCAGAACAGGTTTAAGTATGTTTTTTTGAGGTTACAATGGTAAATGACCAGGAAAGAAACTAAAAATAACACTGTATTTATTTATTTATATTTATTATTTTATACATATGTTCAACTGAGTGGGTGAAAGAGAGCTGTAGGAAGGCATAAATGAGGTACATGATGAACTAAATCCTTAACCATCGGTTGGACATCAAGAGACAATGAAAGTCTAAATGAATGGATAAAGATGTGGCACATATACTTCAGTTCAGTTCCGTTCAGTCACTCAGTCGTGTCCGACTCTTTGTGACCCCATGGACTGTAGCACGCCAGGCTTCCCTATCCATCACCAACTCCCAGAGCTTACTCAAGCTCATGTCCATTGAGTCGGTGATATTAACCAGCCACGAATCTCCGTCCACAATTCTTCAGGCACATATATGTGAATGCTAAGTTGTTTCAGTTCATGTTTGATTCTTTGTGACCCTATGGACCATAGCCCACCAGGCTCCTCTGTTCAAGGGATTCTCCAGGCATGAATACTGGAGAGGACTGACATGTCCTTCTCCAGAAGATCTTCCTGACCAAGGGATAGAAACCACATCTCTTATATCTCCATCATTGGCCAGCTAGTTCTTTACCACTAGCACCACCAGGGAAGCCCCGTGGTACATATATACAATGGTATATTACTATACAACGGTATATTACTCAGCCGTGAGAAAGAATGAAATAACGTTATATGAAGCAACATGGATAGACCCAGAGATTATCATACTAAGTGAAGTAAATCAGAAAGAGAAAGACAAATATCATGATATCACCCATATGTGGAATCTAAAATACAACACAAATTAACTTATCTACAAACCAGAAACAGAGTCACAGACATACAGATGAGACATGTGGTGGCCAAGGTAGGGTGGGGGAAACAGGGATTGGGAGCTTGGGATTAGCAGATGCAAACTATTATATACAGGATGGACAAACAACAAAGTCCTCCTGTATAGCAGAGGGAACTATATTCAATATCCTGTGATAAAATGTAATTGGAAAGAACACAAAAAGAATGTCTATATAACTGAGCCACTTTGCTGTGCTATGGAAATTAACACATTATAAATCAACCATGCTTCAACAAAATAAATTTTTTAAAAATAGACAAAGACTATATAAATCCACTACCATACTGTAACAGTGTTAGAATCTGGAGGTAACTCCCTAAAAAACTGAAAACAGAATAAGATATGGTTGTCTCTGGAGTGCAAAACTAGGTGAATACATGATGCGGCCAGAGATGATGAGTTTTTACTATGAGCCTTTCACTTCCATAACAGGCTCCCGCGGAGGCTCAGATGGGAGACCCAGGTTTGATCCCTGGGTCGGGACGATCCCCTGGAGGAGGGCATGGCAACCCACTCCAGTATTATTGCTTGGAGAATTCCATGGACAGAGGAGTCCGGCAGGCTACATTCCATGAGTCAGACACGATTTAAGGATTAACACTTTCACTTCCATTTGGTTATTTTAACAATGGTATGTACCATTTTGATATAAATATATTGTAAGAGAGTAATAAAAATGCCTAATTCAGAGGATGAGATGCTTGGATGGCATCACTGACTCAATGGACATTAGTTAGAGCAAGCTCCAGGAGTTGGTGATGGATAGGGAGGCCTGGCGTGATGCAGTCCATGGAGTCGCAAAGAGTCAGACACAACTGAGCGACTGAACTAAGCTCATTAGTTTGTTGTAAGTAGGTAATAATATCACACACAAAGGCCTAGCAGAGTCTGAAATACAGGAAGCATTAATAAATGGTGACTATTACCTTTTAAGTTATTGTCAAGGTTGAAAAATTTAGACCATCTAGATGCTAGAATCCTACAAAAAATACACCAAGTTTTGTGAAAACAAAAAGTGTGCAATTTTAAGTCACCCAATACCCCTTACAGCAACATTTAAAATGTATTTTTTCTTGTTCCTCAAGATGAAAAGTCACCATTTTCTACTAGAAGCTTCAATCTTACATCAATCAAGCATAAGAATTTGCCAAAGCATTTTTAACTGAGAAAATCACCTTCTTTCTTCCTTTGTGTTTCAGAACATTGCCTAGCTTTCCTTTTTGAAGGTATGATTCCCTAAGGAAGACTTTCAGAATTCAGTTGTTATTTCCAGGTTTAAGTAGAGGTAAGATTTTCAAGAAAGAGACTGCATTAAACTATATTGATTCTAACTATCAAAGAGCAAAAACAGAAACCAAAACAAACAAAAAAGCTTTGATAGCGAAATACACACTTTCTGAAGTTCCATTAAGGGACTTAAAATCAGCTTGTGGATAATGCAGGGTTAATTCTGCAGGAGTTTTCCCTCCTCTCCTAATAGGAAGAGTGAACTAGAGTTGACCCACTTACCATTGTGTGGACCAGAGGCTCCACCCAGAACAGAAGGACAACCTTTGCATACCTCTCCTCTGCCTTACTTAGTCTCAGGCTTCTGTGGTGGCTCAGCTGGTAAAGAATCCACCTGCAATGTGGGAGCCGTGGGTTCAATTCCTAGGTTGTGGAGGTCTCCTGGAGAAGGAGAGGCTACCCACTCCAGTATTACGGTCTGGAGAACTTCATGGGCTGTATTCCATGGGGTCTCAAAGCGACTTTCACTTTGTCACTTACAGTTAATTACACTTTGTCACTCTTTTGCACCCTCCACGCCCCACACCCGCCTCTCCCCCACCCACCCCAGGCAGCTGATGGGGTCATTCTTGTAAGTCAAACCATGACTTTTTTTTTCCTTAAGTCATTCTAGAAAACAAAGCAGCTCAGGATGACCTAAGGCAGACCCAAATTCAGCCCCACAGCCATCAGCCACTGTTCTTCTGTGACTATAGTACAGATCTTTAATTCACAAGAAGAGAAGAATTAAGTCTGCTCAGGGTAAGAAAAAAACATTGAAGTCTTAAATTTGCTAAGGAACTCTGGCTTGAGCACTACTTTTCATCTTCAGACACACTCAAAGGAACCAGTGTGATGAACATCAAAATCAATACAATGATAAAGTTAAAGGTTTACCAGTAAGACAACAGTGAACCCAAGGGGAGTTGGGGGAGGAGGAGGACAGTGGCGATCATAGCTTTGTTTACTGAAGGGATCAAAGGTGGATTCCGTGTCAAAACACTCCCCAGGAGGTGGACAGCAGCTGTGATGGCACCATGATTGGACAGCCCAATGTCCGGAGGCGGGAGGAGGGCTTCTTAGAGGCCAGATCTAAGGCCAGCTTCTTAGAGAGCCAGTGGGCTTTCCTGGGAGCTCAGACGGTCAAGAGTCCTGCAGTCAGGGAGGCCCAGGTTCGATCCCCGGGTCGGGAAGACCCCCTGGAGGAGGGCATGGCAACCAACTCCAGTGTTCTTGCCTGGAGAATCCCACAGACAGAGGAGCCTGGTGGGCTGCAGTCCACCGGGCCGCAAAGAATCAGACTGAGTGACTTCACCTTCACTTTTCAGAGGCCAGATAAGCTTCCTTCCACTACAAGAATGTCACCACCTTAACCGCAATGGTTGTTTTAATCACTCGGGAGCATAACCTTGTATAACATTCAAAACTGTTTTTGAGGAAATTTTTATGAAAAAACAAACAGCCAACACTGAGTCAGGACCAGACTTTTTTCTAGTCATGTCAGGCTGGGGAGATTTGACCTGATTCCATGAATCCATTCCATTCTGTAGAAGGAATTAAACAAGCCTATGAGACTCCTATGAAAAACTGAAGCAAATTAATAATAAAATATGAACTACAGTTTTCCAATCTAACTGTACAAGCTTCTGGTCTCTGAAAGAAGTAAATTCTGTGTAAAACAATGCGCTGATTAAAAAGGAGAGATGAAATGTACATGAAGAACAAATTCTCAAGAGAAGTCAAGACTTGACGTTTTTATCTCAGAATTACCCACACAGTCAAAATACCTATAAATTATACAGACTAAATATATTTTAGAGTTCAAAGTCTGGAGAGGAATAAATTACTATGTATACTATTATATATATATATATAATCTAGAAGTTACCCTGACTTACCTTTCAACAAAAGCAATCCATAACTGATCACAAAGAAGCAAGAAAAATTCCTTTTCTTCAAGGAAAAGGAACCACAACATCACAGAATTTTAGTTTAGAAGGGGACTCTCTAAGTACTGGTCCCAACTCCTTCCCAGCACAAGATCCCATCTAGCCCAGGACTGAATGTTTCTAGGAGCTCATGACTGTCATATATTAGATGGTGATGGTCCACGACAGGTCACGTGCTCCGCCAACACAGCGCTGGTGGAGCCTAAGGGAACTATCCGAGCTGCAAGCAGTGAGATGGTCAAGCCCTGCACCCCAGAGCTGTCTGAAAGTGATCAGTACCCCATTGTCCCACCGGGAGACAAGTAATGGGGCATTCCAGGATGGGTAAATCAGAGCTCATCACCCAGGACGGATGGATGCACACGTGGTGAGGGAAGAGTAGAATAAACCAGCGGTTATTCAGAAGCAGCTGCATCAGCCAGAGGGTGAGAGAAGCAAGCGTAGGGGAAGGTTGGAAGAAAAAGACGATGCCTCCAGCCCAGATCCCCAGGAACGCTCCTGAAGTGAAGCAGGTTTGAGTGGCATGCACTGCACTGAGGGACAACAAACGCATCATGGGACTGCAGAACATCTCAGCAAGAGGGACTGGCTAAAGGACCAGCTGGGGTCCTTTGGGGGACCCCAAAGGGGCTGGGGAACTTTGGAGTGGGTTCCAGGATCTGAGCTTTTTTTCTCAATCATATGATGTCAAGACATTCGGTCCATTCTGTGATTGGTCTCAATAAATCGTATCCCTTAAGAGGGAGGACTGGGCAAGACTAAAGATGCAATTTGTCCAAAAGCAGCATCACTGATATTGACCAGCCTGAGGGATGTCCTTTCATTTCTGTGGCTTGAAGGACGTTCATGTTTTTGTCTGTATTCACACAGGACAATGGAAGGGCCTTGTTTTTGTCTCAATCCACCACAGACGCAGGGTCTGATGTTTATTTTTAGTAAGAGTTTATGTTCATCAGAAGAAGGCACTGGGCTAGCAGTGGGTGCCACGAAGCTCTGGATGGCAGGGGCTCCTTTACTCTTCTCAGAGGCTGGGAGGGGGTGTGGTGTGAGGTACTTCTGCTGAGCAGGGGGGCTGGCTTGCTGTCCGATGCTTGGGAGCCGAGCTGGGAGCCGCAGGCACCCTGGGCAGTAATATTCTAAGTGTGACTCCAGCTCAGGTTTGAGAGGAAGTGATGCCTCCCAGACCTTGGGCAAGAGTGGGTTTAATGGAATCATAGACAGGGTCAGGGGAAGGCAGGGACTGGGCTGGAGGTAACAAATCACTCACTAGCTGGTCCCACCCATGCCTGTCCAGAGTTCTAGGCAAATACTTCCCAGTGTTATGGGTCAAAATTTGCCACTATGTAAACCACAGTCTGACTCCTCACTGTTAAACACACAGGAAAACTATTTTTTTTTTTTTGCTCAGACTTCAAATTGTAAAGGCTTCAAATTGTAAAGAACACATTGTACTCTCCTGCCCTTAGTGGCATCTTGGACGGGTCCAGATCAAAGATTCTCAGTAGCACTCACATCCATCCCTAGAGTTCTGCCTTCAGGTAAGGAATTTCCCAGAATCCACTACCAGTTCTCTGTCCTACTGGATTAACCCAACTCCAGCATCCCTTTTATACCTTCCACAAAGCTTACATCATCCAGTGTTGTAGGTTTTGATCTTAAATACTCCTCTAGAACAGTTTCTTTGAGGCTTGAATACTTTATTTTATTCTGTTATGTTTATACTAAATAACTGCTAATAAATCCCCCACCATGAGTTGTCACTCATCTAAGCATAATAGTCACCCCTACTCAACGACTCTTTATTTACCTACAGGTCTCAAGAGAGAAAATATTACCCTATTAGATAACATTACAATGTCAGTATAAGTATAAGCTTTCACATGATACAGAGTCCAAGATGTTTTATTCCATCCAGGTTCACAGAACTACCAAAAGAGGTTACCACCCAACTAGTTCAGTTTAAGCATAACTCTGTGAAGGGAGGGTGTATTATTTTAAAGGCATTATACTTATTGTTTCCAGAGGAAAATGGCTTACAATTTAAATGAATAATTACATAAAAGTTTTCCATTTCAGGAGAACAAATCAGTCAATCCTAAAGGAAATCAACCCTGAATATTCACTGGAAGGACTGATGCTGAAGCTAAAGCCCCAGTACTTTGGCCACCTGATGGGAAGAGCTGACTTATTGGAAAAGACCCTGATGCTGGGAAAGATTGAAGGCAGGAGAAGAAGGGGCCCCCAGAGAAGGAGATGGTTGGATGGCATTACTGACTCAATGGATATGATGAGTCTGAGCAAACTCCAGGAGATAGTGAAGGACAGGGAAGCCTGGAGTCCTGCAGTCCATGGGGTCGCAAAGAGTCAGACACGACTGAGCAACTGAACAACTTCTATTTCAACAATAGCATACTTTGTTCCTTTATTTAAAAAGACAAAAACAAAAACCATTTGCCATGAAGCCCTACTGGAAATGACCACATGCTTCTCACAAAGCACCTAAGATAGAAAGAATCCTTTGTAGTGAAGGGTATGCCACCCCAGACCATGATCACAGGAGTTCAGGGCGTGGCACCCCAACATGTGCCACTGCGATCTGTTGATGGTTCCACAGAACAGCAGATGCAGCGGGAGCTCCCTCTGAAGCCCTGAGCTGCCTCAGGACCAATCCTCCAAAGGAAGATGCTCCAAAGGAAACTTACTTGTCATAAATCCCCCACCTGCAGCCCCCGGAGTCTCACCCACTGGAAGGTGGACCCCACACCCAGGCAAGCTCTGCCTCAAGCTTCCCCACTTCCCACCAGTCCTAAAGCCCATTCCTCCTTCATAACAATCACTGAGTCCCCCTGAGGCCTCCACCCTCCTCCCCTTCCCCAGTAAGAAGGTACTGAATCCTGAATTCTAAGCCTTCCCCCGCCCCCACTGGATGCCAATCATTGGATTAGAGCCCACCCAACCTCACCTTAACCAATTACCCCTGCAAACACCCTATTTCCAAATAAGCTCACATCCACAGGTCCAGGGGTTGCTCATTTCCTCCTGGTGTATAAGTGACCTACAGTTAGTAAACTTCTGTTTGTTTTTCTCCTGTTAATCTTTTGTTACAGATGGTCTCAGCAAACAGCTCCGGAGGGTGGAGGGAAAATCCTTTTTCCTTCCTACAGCAGCTAAGCACACACACAGCACACACACACGCTCACACACATAGGATTTGCTCCCTTAAAGATCAGTCATCCTACGTCTCAAAAGTGGGTAACTGTCTTTTTATTTCTTATTTTTTACATTTTAACGCAAATGCTTCTATTCATAGAGTGCAAACATTGGCAGGCTGGTGGCTTTCCTTTCCAGCGAAAAAAGTTCTCATAAGTGGACCAGTAAAAAACCAAAATAAAAAATAAAAGAACACAGGAAATGTTCTTTTTCTTCTCCACACTCAGCCATGTTACACTCAACGTCAGGACCTCTTCCAAATTTGCTAGAGAAAGACAGAATCAAGAGCCAAATAAAAGCCTATTTAACTTCTTTTTATTTGAAACTTCAAAGTAGGTCATTTGCAAAGTGAGAAGGACAGGGGAGAAGAAAGAGAAAGCCGTTAACATACAAACGAAGGCTCCCCGGCAGTGAAACCCACATCCAAGCCCTCCTTTTTGCCCGACACCACACGGTCCAGCATCGTCAGGAAAAAGAAGTCCCACAGTCGGTCTGCTTGTTATGTCTCCTTCCAGTCCTGGGGAAAGGCCACTGACTGGAAGCCGAAGAGGAGAAATGAAATGGCCTGGTGCTCCAAACCCGCGGGTGGAACATTAACCATTTATGAGCCCAAAGGCCAGACTTGTCTTTCAAAACCCAAGCGGATCCGTATTTTCTGTCGAACTCGGTTTTTCACTGTGTTTTCCTTTCTGAGCAAGAAAATATACTGCGCTGATTATGTGCTAAGTGCATTCCCTGGGAGACCGCAGAGCATATTCATTTCAAGAGTTACGTCCACGGCTCAGCCACCAAGTCCCTTCTTTGGGGCACCTCCTCGCCCCTCCAGGCCAGGCCTCTCCAACGCAGGGCGGCACCTGAGCCGCGCAGGGCCTCGTTCAGAGGCTGGTGGGGCTCAGGCCCCGAGCTCGGGACCTGCGCCGGCTTCTCCACCCAGCCGCAGGCGACGCCAGCGCTGCGGCCAGCCGCTGCGGGCCCGGAGGAGTCAGGAGAAACCCGGGCGCCCGTGACCCCACCCAGGACTCGGTGTAAGTCCCTGGGGGCTACGACCTGGACCTCCGGACCTTCAGTGAGCCCACCCGAAGGCCGCAGCGTGCTGGGCCTGCGTCCCAGCGCCGCGGTCTCTAGGTGAGCGGCCTGCCTTACGGCGCCGGAGAGTCCCTCTCCCCGTGGCTGGCGGCGCGGGCCCAAGTCGAGGCACTGGCTGGGCCGCGCGCCGCCAGCGCCTCCAGCGGAGAACGCCCGGGCCTCCCGGCGTCCGGGCTGGCGGCCCCGCGCTCGCTGGTGGTCTACGCCTCGCTGCAACCTCCACGGCCATCTCCCCACGGCCTCCTCGCTCTCCCTCTCCTCTGCCTGTGACCTCGCATGGCATTTTCCTCTCTGTGTAACTCGGCGCCCTAATTGCCCTCTTCTGACTTATGATTTATTTGTCTGTTTTTCTGGCGGCATGCCGGATCTTCCCTAACCAGTCAGGACCCCTCCTCTCTGCACTGGAAGTCCGCACTCTCAACCTCAACTCTCGGCTCTCAACTGGACCGCCAGGAAGTCCCTCCCTCTTCCTTCGAAGACGCCAATCACTGGATTAGAGCCCACCCAACCTCACCTTAACCAATTACCCCTGCAAACACCCTATTTCCAAATAAGCTCACATCCACAGGTCCAGGGGTTAGAACTTCAACACACGCTAGGGACACGATTCCACTCAAAACGTGTGCACAGCAGAGTCTGGGCCCCAATAAAGCTGTGTTTCTCCACACTGATGACTCATTAGAATCACCTGGGGAGTGTTCACAATTACACTAATTAAACCTGACCCTCGAGGTAAAACCCGGCATTCCTGTATTTAAACACGCAGCATTTCTGGTGCACTGCAGGGCTGAGACCCACTGCATAAAAGTCAGGTTGTATAGCTCTTTGTGAAAATGTGGAATACTTTTAAAAAAATTTTAGCATGAATTAGAGAAAAATCTACTGGTAATTTAGTCTATGCTAAAAGAAAAAAAAATCTGCTGTTCAAAAAAAACAGGGACATTTTGATAATACTCTTCCAGAACCCAAAAGTTTCTCATCTACATAATTACAGATATTTCGTGAAAGCATTATCCGCTCAGTCGTGGCAGACTCTTTGCAAACCCATGGACTGTAGCCCTCCAGGCTCCTCTGTCCATGGAATTCTCCAGGCAAGAATACTGGAGTGGGTAGCCATTCCCTTCTCCAGGGGATCTTCCCGACCCAGGGGTCGAACCTGGGTCTCCTGCATTACAGGCAGATTCTATACCATCTAAGCTACCAGGGAGGCCCAATAGATACTTGGTAATTTCATTAAAATGGGCATAATACAGATTATGAAATAGCTACTCATAGACATTTAGACATACAAGTACAGGATTAAAGAAGAAAAATGCATATGAGAGAATAAAACTGAAGACATTTGAACTTAGGGAGTTACTCTGCCTATGTTCTCGATATCTTAACACTGTTTTCAAGTCTTGTCCATGTCTCTAATTTTGTTCCAAAGGGACTATATTAAAAGACTGTATTAGGTCTATTCCCTCCAAGTTGATCCCAATTTTCCAGAGTTATGATTTCAGAAAATACTTGAAATGGCCTCTAAATTGTTTAAGTAGATAGATGCAATTTCTGGGTTAAAAAAAGAAGAGAAATGGAAGAATGAGGTATTCAACATACATACAGTCAGCCAGGAGCTCTAGAAAATATTTTGGAGAAGCTTAAATGGGCAATATTGTGAGTCACACACCCAACCACAAAAGGCTAGAAAAGGCAGACATGTTTTGCATCTGGAAAAGGTAAAATGGAACTCTTTGCAAAAATCACTCATGACTACCATCAAAATACCTTCCTTACTAAGGATCCTCCCGAACCTTGATCTTGCTATAAACTTTCTAGTTTGGTGTGTGGGCTGTTGTTCTGGAAGGGAGGCAGTCTCTGACTTCTGTCTCCCTTTGTACAGTATGCATAACTTTCTAATGAATGTAGATAAGGGGGCTCCTGCTACAAGAATGCTGCAGGCCAAGCCATATTTTCTGTATGCCACTTTTCTCCACAAACTCCTCTGTTTAACAGTCAGCAAGCAATGAGGCATGTCTGTGATCAGCACAGCCTGGAAAATAACCACATTTGTCAAAGTACAAATGAGGAAAATGTCCCTTTCCCAAAGAAGCAACTGATTGTAACACACAGGTGGTGTTCCTTTAGACACGGGATTTTGAGTAGATTGCATTTAATCCTCTGAGAAGCAGAGAGCAAATTCAATACCCAGCAGGACCTTTACCATGTAAGGGCTTCCCAGGTGGCGCTACTGGTAATGAATCTGCCTGTCAACACAGGAGACTCAGGAGATGTGGGTTCGATCCCTGGGTCAGGAAGAGGCCCTGGAGAAGGAAATGGCAGCCCACCCCAGTGTTCTTGCCTGGAGAATCCCATGGACAGAGGAGCCTGGTGGACTACAGACCAGGGGGTCGCAGAGAGTCAGATAACTAACTCACACACACACACACACACACACACACACACACACACACATACACACACTTTGAGAGAGAGTTCTGAAAACCAAAGCATCATTCTGAAAAGTACTGGGGGATCTGAATTAACTCACATTAAAAAATTAGGGAAAAAATTTAGGTCTTCATCTTATCCTGGAATGCCTTAATAGTACACAGAAAACATATTGAAACTATACTACTGAATCTATCTAAATGATTTACAGTCTCTCAAAGGGAAACAATGAATATGCATTAGTTCAATAAACACACTGGGAACGCTGGAAGCATCTAAACAGCTCCACTTGACTCTGAGAGCCCTGACAGACTGAGCCGGTGTCATATGCTGCCTGGGGCTGCCCCTTGAGACGGAGCAACAGAAGATTAAACTCTAGGGAGAGCAGGAAAATAAGAAATACAGATATTATACCCAAAAATAAGCAAGAAGAAAGGTGGACATTCACAGGGAGAAAGAAGACACCTCAATTACTGAAAACAGCTTTGAACAAGAATCAGATGGTAATAGAGTTTGAAGATTTTGTTCAATGTAGCTTATACTGAATAGTTTCAGTATGTTTTTTTGCATGCCCCTAAGGACATTCCAAGATAAGATGAATACCTACAATTTTTTCTAAATTTTTTACTATAAGTTAGTTCAGATCCCCCAGTACCTTCAAGCCTAATGTTTTGGTTTTCAGGACTTTCCCCTGAAGGTATGTGACCATTTCAGATTCAACTTGCATATTATATGCTAGCTACATTGTGTATGTCATCTGTATATGACTTAGGGTTCTGACAGTCCCCAAAAACCTCAACCAACATCTCTAATGACATTCACATTCCTAGAATGTGATTCTACTTTTAGAAATGTGTATTGGGTAACAGACAGCCTACAAAATGCCCCTCTTCCCTCTGTGAAGTACCTTCATCCACATTGGTGGCATTGTGACCACAGTCAGCCTGGAGAATTCTATTCCCACCTGTAGAGATGGGAGTTCACCAAGAGTACATGACCTAGTCCCAAAGATGGATATGCCTCTTGTACTTGTTACGGTCACATAACTGAACTAAATAAGCAGATAAGCAGTACAGATAGAGTTATCACAATGAAAACTAAGCTTAATATTTTGCAAACAAAAAGCTACCCAAATGAATACTGTGCAGTTAACTGAAGGACAAGCAAGTTTAATGCTTGAAGGGAAATTCATAAAACCTAGAAAAACCTCTGCATTCAAATTGTCAGGTGTGTGTCTTTCTTTTCTAGTTCGACCTTAAGAATTTTAAACCTATAAATCAAAGGGCATGTAATATGAGTGTGATTAAGAGAAGACAGGCTCTTGGACAATCCACCAACCTGTGGACCTTTACTTAGGAAAGCCCTCCATCAAAATGTTCATGTATACGTTTAGGATTAAGTATTGTAGTATATGCAAACCATAACATTAATTGTGCTTAGTCAGTCTTGTCCAGCTCTTTGCGGACATGGACTGCAGCCCGAACAAGTTCCTCTGAGCACTGAATTTTCCAGGCAAGAACACTGGAATGGGTTGCAATTTCCTACTCCAGGGGATCTTTCCAACCCAGGGATGGAACCCATGTCTCTTGCGTCTCCTGCACTGCAGGCAGATTCTTTACCACCAGCTGAACGCGGAAGCCCGTAGCAT
This sequence comes from Hydropotes inermis, assembly GCA_020226075.1. Taxonomy (NCBI): domain Eukaryota; kingdom Metazoa; phylum Chordata; class Mammalia; order Artiodactyla; family Cervidae; genus Hydropotes; species Hydropotes inermis. The sequence goes on along the minus strand of CM035276.1, from coordinate 77,964,941 downwards.
TAATTAGAACACTTTATTAATTTTATTTTAAAATGCCCTGATATGAGTAAATTGTTCCAACTACAGAGAAAGAACTAATCTCCCATGAATGCAGATGGTCAACTAGATAGACTTCTCTTCTTGGGGAGATACCCCCAAAACTGGCCTTCAGCATTTATTCAGTTAGCAGTATGGAATCCTCCTAAGTCCAAAGTGCATAAAGACTGGCTTCTCTTCCAGGTTCCAACTGGCTGCCATTTGGGATTATTCCTGTAAATTTGCTGCTGTTGTTTAGTGGCTAAGTCGTGCCTGACTCTTTTGTAATCCTATGGAGTATAGCCTGCCAGGCCTCTCTGTCCATGGGATTCCCCAGGCAAGAATACTGGAGTAGGTTGCCATTTCCTTCTCCAGGGGATCTTCCCAACCCAGATTCTTTACCACTGAGCTACCCGAGACTAAATGTCTAAATGGCTTCTAATTTGAGTTCTTGGGTTTGTCCCAAAGGCAATGGTGATTGATGGAATGACTCGATACGACCTAGGCAAAAGATACCAGCAACATCCACATCGGTGTGGACATACAGTCTTAACGGCAAATAAGGAACTGCACGGAGCACGGCCCTTCACTGTGTTCCGGGTCCCAAGAAGCCCGCAGGTCTCCACGGGCCCCTCTCCCCTTTGTATCTCTAATGGGCTGTGGGGGACGCACCTGGTCACTTCCCTGGCCCCCCAGCCCCACTAGTAACTATTCCGGGCTGCATGACTCTGTACTCGCTGCTTCCTAAAAACAAGTGCCTGGGGGACAACAGCACTTTCCTGAATGTTTCCTAAAGTGAAGAAAGTGAAGTCGCTCAGTCATGCCTGACTCTTTGCGACCTCGTGGACTGCAGCCCACCAGGCTCCCTGTCCCATGGGATTTCCCAGGCACGAATACTGGAGTGGGTTGCCATGTCCTTCTCCAGGGGATCTACCTGACCCAGGGATTGAACCTGGGTCTCCTGCACTGTGGGCAGAGTGTTTATCATGTGAGTCACCAGGGCATCCCTCATGTTTCCTAAGAGCCCAGGAAACCAACCCTCCGTCTCCTCGGCACTGCAGCTCTTCACTCAAGGCAGCATGAGCTCCCCGAGACCCAGCCAGCAGCCCCTCAGCAACACGTGACTAAGCCTTTGGCTTGGATGACTTTCTTGGACATGATCCTCCTTCCTCGTGAGTCCATCTCCTCAAAAAGGATCCAGAGATTGACCTCCAGCCCCAGCGAAAGATCCTAACCTCTCGCCTCTGCCCCAGCTCCACAGAGCAAAACAGGGTAAGAGAATCTTCGGTCAAGCACCTCTGAGCACCATGACTTAGAGGGGAAGGGATGAGAGAGGGTGCGTGTGTCGGCCGGGAGCCGCTGGGAGACAGAACACACCAGCTTGTGTCTCCAGGGACTTAGGCATAAAGAGCCAGTCATGACACATTCCAGGACAAGAGAGATAAAAAGGAAAACTGAGGTATCAAAGAGAGGGAGCAACAGCAAGATGCAGCCACGACCCCTAGCATCTGGGGAGAAGCTTGAGAGCGGGCGTTGGTGCTGAAACACGGTCACTAGAGAAAAAATACTGCCTGCAGTCACTAGCATGTTGAAAGGAGCATGAAAAACTGGAATACTAGATTATGCTCCAGGAAAGAACTGCCAAGGCTAATATATCTATGTTAAAATCAACTATGTGATTTTTAAAGGAATATTTGCATCCTAGGGCATCCACCTACATACAATTTTGTAGCCAATGCCTGTGGAAAACTCAAGTGTTTGTGCCTTGATTTTAAGTAAGTCTCTGTAATGTTATTTAGCATCTAAATTGAAATATCTATATCAAAGGAGATATGTAGTTTCTTTGTAGCTTAAATATTAGCTAAGTTCAGTTGCTCAGTCATATCCGACTCTTTGTGATCCCATGGACTGCAGCACACCAGGCTTCCCTATCCATCACCAACTTCCAGAGCTTGCTCAAACTCATGTCCAAAACTCATGTCCATTGAGTCAGTGATGCCATCCAACCATCTCATCCTCTGTTGTCCCCTTCTCCTCCCGCCTTCAATCTTTCCCAGCATCAGGGTCTTTTCCAATGAGTCAGCTCTTCGAATCAGGTGGCAAAAGTATTGGAGTTTCGGCTTCAGCATCAGCCCTTCCAATGAATATTCAGGACTGATTTCCTTTAGGATGGACTGGTTGGATTTCCTTGCAGTCCAAGCAACTCTCAAGAGTCTTCTCCAACACCACAGTTCAAAAGCATCAATTCCTCAGCT